>JAULKM010059525.1:0-12389 GCA_032355605.1 Rubia tinctorum | reverse complement strand
AATATTGAATACAATAAAATTTGATTATTTTTATAATATTTCATTCAAATTATTTAAAAATTAATTATTTATATGTTAAAATTCATTTAAAAATATTATTATAATTATATGTATCTCATTGAAATAAATAAAAGTTAATATAAAATGTACTTATTAGTCTCACTAATTATAAAATATCCTCATTTGACAATTAGTCTAAAATAAGACCTTGTCATGGAAAAATTAATAAATAAATAATATGTATACATATTTCTATCAAAATACTCTATCAATGTATAAAAAATATCTGAATATTTTGATATTTTAGATTTTGTGTTTCTATGAATTTCTTCAGTGATATATGGCAATGAGATATTTATAATTTTTAATTATATCTTAAGAAATTATATATTTTAACAACTTTTGATTGGTTAAATAGTAAATAATTAAAATTAGTAACATATTACAATATTAGTATAAGTTATGATTGATTATATATAGTAAAAAATTAAATCGGTAACATATTATTATGTTATTTTAAGATAACTTTGGTTTAACTTAGTCAAATAATTTCAATATATCCGGTTGACAGCACCATCTAAAAAACAAAAAAAATTATTATATGGTACTCGGAATTGAGATGAAAGAATTATAGATAAGGTGGGTGGAGAAAATATATATATAAATTAATTAATCAATTTTACCTAATTTTAATTAGACGAGTATATTATTTCTTTCTAATCCATCAATTTTTTTGATATATATATATATATATATATATATATATATATATATATATATATATATATGAGAGATGGGAGAAGTCTCGGAGATGGGGCGGGGGATTAGGATTTAGGAAGATAGAGAGGTGAAAAGGTGAGAGGGGAGTAAAGATGGGGTTGTCGGCGGAAGGGGAGGAAAATAAAGGGTAAAAATGAATCTCCATAATTTTTGTTTGAATTTTTAAACTTGGGGGAATTACGTTCTTTTCATTAATTTTTGGTCAAATTGGTTGTTGACAATTTGGTCAATGATTTCCAGGGTTGTTTTTGCACTTTCAAATTTTACAAGGTCATTTCTGCATTTTCACCCAAAACATAGGGTTAAAACGCACTTCACTCTAAATAATATATTGGTAAAAATATGAAATATATATTCATAATTATAAATATTATTTTTGTAAAATTATATATATTGTTTAAAAAAAATATTAAAAGTATTATAACTAAGTATAATGAAAATAAATGTACTTTTCTTTATTAAATGAATAATTTATAAATAAAACATAATATAATATTCTTATTTCAAATTATATGAAGATAAATTGTAATTTTATATATTTTCAAATATTAATACATTTAAAAATTATTCATTTCATTTGAATAAATTATATAATTTTTTACTATTTTCTTATATGATTTGGGTCATATTGTGACCCGACCCAAAGCTATGAAAATTTTGACCCAATTTGATCCTGCCCATTTGACCCAACGGGTCAGCATGACCAGCCATAGTAATGGGTCAAATGGATAATTAAAATGGGTTAGGCGGGTTGGACTTGCCGGGTGACCGCAAATTTACCCATATGGGTTCGAAATATGTTGGTTTACCTATACAGATTAGTATATAAACCCATATGGGTTGAAAACCAAGGGTTTACCCATATGAGTTTGTATATAAACCAATATGGGTCAATATATAGGTTAAAACCCGCGAGTTTTACCCATATGGGTTGGTTTATAAACCTGTATGGATTTATATATGGGTTTAAACCCGCGAGTTTTACCAATTTTTTACTTGTGAGTTGAATGAAGTTTGACCCGCGGATTTCAACCCGACCAGTTTTTAACCCGTCATAAAATGGGTCGAAATGTACCATACTCATATATTTTAACTACTCATTTTACCCAACCCATGTTCGACCTGCCCGCTCATTTGCCACCCATAAATGATTCTTTGCCGATGATAGAAAACCTGAGGAAACGCACCTTGAACATGAACGTGGGAGAGATGTCCTTTTGGTGTGAAACTGGGCGGAGGTCCAGCTCACCTCTTCTCTGTGTGCTCGTTTGCTCAAAAAGTCGACATTCCTAGTTTTGGAGACGTAATCCGAGCCCATCAAACAATTAGAGGGTACGTATGGTTCTGCGAGCTGGTTAAGAATAGTGAAGAGAAAGCACAAGAGACAATAATCATGCTTTGTGATGGTATTTGGTTCCAAAGAAATCGCCAAATGTTCATAAAAAATCATATGGAAGCAGTTGAGGCAACATCGACTGTGAATTCAAGTTTGGCACAATCAAGTCCTTGAATAATTGGCCGGAGATGATGTCTTCGTCGCTACTTCCGGAGCAACTACTAACACTGCCAAAAGACATGTATCACATCTATTTTGATGCACGGCTGATAGAAGGATCGACAAGCGTGGAAGTCGTAGTGTACGATAAAGATAAAAATTTCTTTCGTGTCGTAGCCGGGAATTTCTCAGGAGTGACAAACATAGCTTATGCAGAATCCTTAGCGTTGGAAAGAAGCATTGGTTTTGGCACAAGAATTGAACATCGTGGGTGGAGCTGTGATTTGAGATGCTTTAGGCATGATTAACATGGTGCAGGGAGATGAGGACGTTTTGCAGATCTGTACTCAGATTATCAGCTCAATCTAGGAGAAGTTCCGATGACTTTTGCTTCGAGATCCTTTTTGGATTCCTAGAAACAAAAACTATATAGGTCACCCGCTTGCGTCTTTTGCGAAGTGGAGTCCTCTTGTTACGAATATTTGGTCATCTCCGCCGAATTTTTCATCAACCGATTCTGGACGATTTAATTTTGGTTTTTGACTTTTAAAAAATGAAGTTAAAATTCATTTTTTTAAAGTTGAAAATAAATTATATAATCAATTTTTAAGTTTTAATCATCTAAAAACAATTACTCCTATATGAACTATAAAATGAAATATTATTTTCAGCTAGAAATCATTCAATAATTAAAGAAATGTGAGATTATTATGTTTATAATATTTCATCTAAACTATTTTGCTGTTTGAAATAAATATCATTTTCCTTGTCCTCTTTTGACTTTATGCTGTGATTCTTCATGGACCTAATGTAAATAAGGGGATCGGTTATGTTTTGAACAAAATCATATTGCGTATTTTTTTAATTATATATTATTATTAAATTTAAAATTTTCGTTGTGTCAAACTAAAGAAACTAATAGAATGTCAGTTTTATATATATATATATATACATAAATATTCCATCAATTATGGAGAGTAATTTTTCTTAACCATGTTGCATAATCTTGTTGAACAGAATGGTGATGCACATTGCAAAACCTACATGAAGTGAATGAGTAGGCGAAGAATGAAAAATGTACTACTATTTGAGCTTCATCCGAACATACTCTCAGTGGCTGTAAAACAGCCCAATCTAAAGGATATATAATTACCAGCCCAAAATATACTTGTGAATCACAAAGCCCAATCAATTCTTTGCCATTTCCATCTACCTAATCCTCATATACCATAGTAAACATAAGGGCAAAATACAAAAATGACTCTATTATTTTACAAAAGTGCTAATACAACCCCCGTAAAATTTGAAAGTGCTATTGTAACCATAACTTTTGCATCAGATGTGCCGATATAACCTTTTGACACTATTCCGGCATTGACTAGAAGAACCCTAATCATAAAACTAAAATTGCAAAGACAAAATTACCCTACATTCTTCTTCATCCTCTTCACAACTACTCCACCACATCCGCTGCCGCCGCTCCACCGCCGTCGCCGCCAGCCACCTACCCAAGCAACCCCCGTCCCCGCCACCACTCGCCTCAGCCTCAACCAGCCAACAACCCAACACTCTCAGTCTCAATACAGTGCCGCCCCTATCGCCGGCTGCGTTGTCGAACCCATGAAGCCATCACGCGATGAACTAAGCTCGGCGGCGATGTACTTTGAAGCGCTAGCGCGTCGGCATTGATGTTCACCTCTTTAGTACCATTCTCGCGCTCTACTCACAATGTAGCCCTTGCCGCTGCGTTGAAGTCAGGCGTCGCCGCCGAGACCAAGAGCCGTCAAACTCCGGTGTGAACGCCGACAGATGTGGAACGTCGCAACGGTGGATGCGGTGGTGGAGCGGCGGTAGAATCTGGCTTCACACCTCCACACCTCACCACCTCCACCCTCCGCCTCACCACCTCCACACTCCGCCCTCCACCTAATCAGGCTTCACACATCCACAGCTCACCACCTCCATTCTCCGCCTCACCACCCTACTCCATCCGCCACTGAACCACCTTCACCCGCCGCTAAACCACCTCTACCCACCGCTGAATCACCTCCACCCGCCCAGACCCACCACCCACACAAACCCGCCCTATCTTCCCTCAGTTGTGATTACGCCGCCCAGACCCATCACACAGCCTTGTTTACGCCATCATCCGCCACCATTTTCCGGCGCCGCTCAGCCAATAGCCGAAAAATGGAGACCTTCGCTATGGAGAACGGATTTGGAGCAAAGATAGATGGGGCGATGAAAGGGAATCAGTGCAAGTTCTGGGGAGAATTTCATTCAATTAATGGCTAATATCACAATCTTCTGGGTCTAAAGGAATAAAGCAAAAATGATGAGGGTAAAATAGTCCTTTAGATATTTTCTGAAATTTTAATTTTTTTAAAGAGGGGTAAAATGTTCAATTCACATAATTCCGACCAAATTCGGGTTGTCAGGGTTAGATTAGCACTTTCAAGCAAATAATAGGGTTATAATCGCACTTTTATATTTTACAAGGTCATATTGACACTTTCGACCAAAATATAGGGTCAAATGGACACTTAACTCTAAACATAATTACTCACCATAATAACCTATCACGTGACATAAGTTTATTGTAGCTACTCTATTTTGCAAAAATGGTTCATAAATTGTGGGTTCATTTATTTTCCCAGATAACCATCCGTTATATTTTACTATACAGGGATGGAGCAGGAAATATATATGATGGAGGTTGGAATGATTTTTTTTGGGAAATATACAAATATAACCCTATATAATTGAGAAAGTGCGGATATAACCCTCAGATAATTTTTAGTGCAAAAATAACCCTGAATACTAAATGAAAGTGCAAATATAACCTTATGACACCAATTCCGGCATTGACTTACCTTTTCCAGCAGTTGACTGACTTGTAAATACCAAGATACCCTCACACTTGAGAGTTGAAATCAGATTGACTGTTTTTCCCTTAATGACCGTGGGCACCACATGATATTATATTTACTCCCTTTCATTTTCAAATATTTTGTCCATTTGTTTTTTCCTCAACTCCGTCATTTCCCTCTAGTCCGTCGTCGTGTTCCGACCCAATTCTGCCGCTGCGATTCCCTCCCGATTCTTCCCCCATAATTTTGCGTGAAACTCTCGTCTAAGGTGTATTCCTTCCTTCCCGGAGATTGTAATCGTTCGTTTCCTGCTCAAGGTAACCCAATTCTGAACCTGAACCATATTTTTTCATTTGGGGAAAATTGATTTGTCGTCGATTACGTGAAATATATGGGTTTATTGTTGCTATTTAGAGTGTGGTAGTTTTTTAAGGGGTATCCTATTTTGATTGTTGAAGAGGGATTAGAATGGATTCGTCGAGCTGCACTCCGAGTCGTGTGCACTATGAAGGATTCGTATGTCATGTTTGTCAGAAGGGAACGATTGTTTGTGTGTCACGATCGGTCATCAATCCAGGGAGACTATATTATCGATGCTTTCGTGGACATAGATTCCAGGGTTGGGTTGTGCCCGATGCTTTTGACTCCGGTAGAGGCAATATAAGAAGTTCGATGCCGCATGAATAATTTCATAGTAGAGGTCCTCGACGAAGTACTGTTAGTCCTACCGAGGTCGAAGAAGGCATGGTTGTGCCAGGTGAAGGTCATTTTGCACTGCAAAATGGTTGCAACTGGCATTCATTTTGGAGGTATTGAAGGTATTGAATTTGGTGTTGCTTGGTGCAAACATGTTCCAGTTTTTGTTGGGTTTGCATGGAAAGTGAACGTTTGTTCTTTAAATTTTTTCTTGATTTGGAGCAAACATGTTCTAGTTCTTGTTTTGGTGTGTATTCCATTAATTGTATCTATATTTTGACTGGGTCCAGACATGTCGAATTGTTGTCTCTATTTTGATGGGCGTTGGTGTTATTTGATCCCATTAGCTCATGTTAGAATTCGGTTGTTAGTAGTAGTTGTTTCAAAAGAAACATTAATTATCTCAAGTTTGATGACATAAATTACACACAAAAGTAATGTCCACAAAAGAAACATTAATATCTCAAGCTTGATGACATAAATTACACACAAAAAGGTGTTCATGACTGATATCAAATGTGGTCAGTTGGTGGTAGTTGTAACACACTTCTTCTTGGACTTCCTGTTTCCTTTTCTGGACTGAGTGTGGATAGAGTAGTTGGTTGTGTGCTGGAACTGGGAACATGTGGTGCCGCCGACGTATTCACCAATGGATCTAGAGTTGGGCCAAGCAACCTCGCAACCCTCTCACTGAACAGAAAAGTCATTCCCCACATTCTGTTGGTCGTAGCCTCTACTTTAGTGCCAAATATAGGGATCTCTCTGGGAGGTGCAGGCCCAGATAGCTGCCAAAATAGACAATGCAGGGGAATGCTAATAATTAGTTGCATGAATTGCAACAAAAATCCAACACAATCATTTGAAATCCAACATAGTACAACATAATTGTACGATACAGCCAGAATCCAACATAATTGTAGCTAACATAATCCAACATTATTTAACATAATTTTACGACGTCGGGGAATGCTAATTAATAGACGATCCAACATAATCATATTACCTGCGGGTCTGCTGGGTTCAGATAGTTTAGGCTCTCAAGCACAATGTTCCCAGGTAATGTGTGTACTACTGCTGGTCCTAAACCTCCGACTGTCGTACTAAGATCCTGAGCATAGTACAAAATGAGGAAATTAATTTTGGCGTTATACGTAGGTTTCACGGTCAAGTGTTGAAAATGAAACAGTATTTGGAAAATGATAATACCTCGGCACTGTACTGGCGTGGTAAATGTGCGATGGCTTTATCACTTTGCTTTCGACCTTCAATTTCTCTGGTGTTCTCATTGAGCATGACATGGTCACCGGTTACTGGATCCTGGACCGAGTATGATTGTTGGTCGTCACTATTTAGTTCAACGATCTCCTCCTCAACAACAACCTACTCCTCTACCAAAGGTTGGTCCTCTACATTCTCCTCCACAACTACCTTCACCAGAACCACAACATCTTGTTGTACCTTCACAGCATGTTCATTTGTGACAACCATGTCCTCCCTCTCAGGTGGCTCTTCGACGATGACTTGCACTAGAACGCCCTTCCTATCATGGACATTTGACGCAGTAGCTCCTTCTTGGATGTTATACTGCTTCTCCACAGCATCCAGTGTTCGAAGCATCATCTCCTCACCCTCATCCTTACCCTGAAATTGAGCATGTACGGTTTTCATTTAAGATGTTAATTTATGAAATTGAAAATGATTTAATTTCATATTGTATGATGTGTCACCTGGATAGTAGGATGTGGCACTTGCAACTTACGTCTTGTTGTTTGCATAGTTCTCCTTTTCTTCTTCTTCATTGTTGGTTGTGGCTCTGGTTCTACAATTTCATTCTCCATTGTTGAATGGTTGAAATCATATCCATGGATTCTTGCACAACCTACAATGCAATAAGGTCATTAGAAAACATGAATAAGAACCTGTAAAGAAGCCAGAACGGGAGGAAGGAATTTACCTCATCGTCATTCATAACAAGAGGTGAGAATTGCATCTCCGTATCAATTGCCTCGTCATGGGTTTGAATATGAACCTGAGGTTCACCACCTTCTTGAACCTTTTTAGAGGAAAATAAAGTATGGGCCAGCCACATAACGAGCATAAATTGTAATGGTGAAAATCAAAGTACAATATGAAAGCACAACATGAGCATCATTCGAAGTAATTTCAGGATCGTGTTGCTCTGAACCATCAACAACCTTTTTCCTGCAATCAGAAGATATTCATCCCGTCATATATTTAAGTAACTTGGGATGCTACAACATACTTAGCCATTTGAGCTATTTTTTTCTTTGGCCGCGGGTCCCCCTTGACATGGCCTTACATTGTGACCATACTCACCACATTTGCTACACTTCCTCCTTTAGATGTTGTCATGTCCCTCATAGTCCTCTTTTGTTCTCTTTGTCTTTGGTCTCCCAATCTGACGATGCAATTCTAGAGGTTGGCACTGCTGAGCAGTCAAGATAGGTGTCCAAAATGTCCTATGAGGTAAGGGCTGGAGCATGTGGGAGTGGGATTTCAGAAAGGTTTCTTTAGATAACATAAGATCACAAGATTCTTGGAGGGGGTGTCTTTTGTGCAACAGTATCGCAACCTCAGGCCTACATGGTATCCCTGTGTGATCCCAAACACCACAGTCTCATGACCGCCTATCAAGACTCACCCTGTAATGAGAATCTCCATGTACTACTTCATAGTTCGTATCTGAGCAAGGACTTAAGGTAACTCGTCGAGACTGTTTTGAAACGAGCTTTAACATTTCTTTAGTTTGTGGACACGTTACACTATCCCAGGCTATACATTTCTTCTTACACTCATCCAACCTTGCCATTAACTACTTTCGTAACCTCTCTATCAATGTAAGTATATGATGGTTTCTCAACCCTCCAATCCAAATGTTGAAGGACTCTGCTGGGTTGTTAGTTACATTGTCACCCTTCAAGGCTGATGAGAAAGTGTAGCTAGCCCACAAAGAATCACCAAGGGAATTCAAGTACTGATAAGCCTCCACATTTAATTCCTTCATCTGCTCCATTGCTATTGTGAAATCCCTTTTGTTATATGACATAACAGCCTCCAGAACAACTTCTTGAAAATATATGCAGGATGTTTTCTACGGAAATTGGCAGAGATGTGCCAGCTGCACCTCCTCTGTGTGGTTATATATGCACCTCCTCTTCTTAAGTCATTTTGGGTAAAATCAGAAAACATCTTAAACATATAGGGTTATATATGCCCATCAATTCAATAAGTAGGGTTATATATGCACAAAATTAAATCACAAAGGGTTATATCTGCACATAATTAAATCATAAAGGGTTATATCAGCACATATTTAAATTATATAGGGATATATCTGCACATTATTATATCGTACAGGGTTACATCAGCACAAATTCCTAACAATGAAAAAATATGAACAAATCAACAACCAGCAAATTATGCACAATATGCACACAAATCCTAAAGTAGAAAAGTCATGATACATATTCAACCAGCTTAAACCATAAACAACAAAATTTAAACTCAAAAAAGGTATAAGATAACCAACCTTCTGCCGATCAGTCATGAAAGCCTAAAGTTTGTCTTCTGTAAATTCTCCTAGGAATAACTCCATCTGTTTGAAAAAAAAGTCAACTGTCTTTGGATTCAGACTCGATATACGCAAAGGCAAGGGGGAAAATTTCATCATCCAAGTCCTTTGCAATTGCACTAAGCAAAACCCCGTCGTACCGCCCCTTAAGGTGACAGCCTTCAAATCCCATAAATGGCTTACATCCTACCAGAAATCCCTTCTTCACAGCGTCAAATCCAATGAAAATACTTTTTCATATATGGCACTGGTTGGCCTGGGTCGTACTGCATCATTACTTAACTGTCTGAGTTGTTGTTTCGCACCTCTTCGAAATACTGTGGGAGGGCTTTGAATGATTCATTGTGGCTACAATCTAACATCCATTCTACCAATTTCCTTGCACTCATTAACTGGTGACGTTGTGGCTGAACACCAAAATCTTTCAAGTGTGCCATCAACACCTCATTAGAAACATGCTGATCGGCATGAAGCATTGCAATAAACTTCTTCACTATCCATCTCTGTGGCGGCTTCACCTCCTGCCTACATGTATGTTTTCCATCCAGGGTGTGAATATTAAACGTATGGTCATAGGGTAGTATCGATTTGTGGAGCCTTCATCCGCAATTATCATCAGAACACCTAATTGTGACTCTACTCTTCTCACTCTTCACATGTTTAAACATGAAGCTCTCCTGTACCAAGAAGTTGAGCAACAACTCCTTAAAATATTTTTGGGTCTGGAACCTTATATCCTTGACCAGTTTTATTTTGTCCCTGTATTTGATATCAAACTTTTTCTTGTTAATGCATTTTTACATGGGATTGTCCTCTAAGTCAGTGTCTGATAATTCCTCCAAATCCTGCTTTGTCTCACTGTCAGCATCATCATCTCAATCTCGAAACCTGCCTCAGTGTATCGATGATACCAGTCAAGGTCTTGGTCTGAATGACCTTCTTTCTCAGGTTCCTGTACATAATCTTTGGGTTCCTGTACATAATCTTCATCTTCTGAGTTGTCTTCTTCCATCAATGTCTCTGCTACAACCTTACCTGCTTCTTCGATTGCTCATTTTTCAACATCTTCACTTTTCTTGTTACCTGATGTTTCCATCGTTTCAGTGTTGCTGCTCTCACCCCTATAACCACCTTCCAGAGGGTTAACCACCTTACAATATACCTCCAACTTCTTTTCTCCACCGCATGAAGCAATCATCTTTGTGACGTCCTCTCCGGATTGCGGCATCACCATGTCATCACTATAACTCAGCTCGATTTCTAGATTTTTCCACGCCTCCGCATCACCAAAGAATCCCTTCCGTGAAATCCGATTTCAATACCACAAGAGAGTATCTATCGGGATCGATACCTTCAAGCGCTTTCCAGCGGCTACTGTGACGGATGATAATTGTGTACACTTCATCCTGCCAGATTGAAAAACAAATCCAGAATTTATTAAATACAGAAAAATACACTAAAGGTTATTGCTGCACATATAATTGCAGTTAGGATAATATCTGAACATATAAGATATACACAAGGTTATATATGAACATACAACAAACAGTCAGGGTTATAATTGCACATAAATTAAACAATTTGGATTATATATGCACAAATTCATGTACAATCAGGGTTATAACTGTACATATATTAAATAGATAGGGATATGTATGCACATATAATGTACAGTCGGGGTTATAGTTGCACGTCTATTAAATAAACAGGGTTATTTATGCACTAACACGATACAAATTATAGGAGCAGATTCACCAAAGTTGATATCAAGGTTTGATTACACAACAACAAGACCTAACGTCCAAGTCCAAGTTCAGTATCATCACAGAACTTCATCATTTCAATTTATAACTTCACTAGATTTTCCAAAAACAACATTCAAGATATTCCTAAATCTAGTTAACTAACTTAGACCATACCACCCACTCCATATACACAACAACATGACAGTTATCCAACAATATTTCAAAATTATCACAAAATCCCCCCCCCCCCCCTCCAACAACAATAAAAACAAGTCAAATATCACAATCACATTTAACATCATCAAGTAGAATCATATCAAAAGCATCCATTATTTTACAACCATGCATTCTAACACAATACCAAATTATTTTACATCATGAGACCATCCACCATTACCGCATATTCCCTGCCTCGCCTTAACCCCCCTTCAACATTTTAAACCCTAGGTACATAAGCAAAGCACCATAATAGCCACACACACAACACTAAATATCTTTGAATTATCAATCAAGAAAATACACAACAAAATAGAGAAAAAAAAGCTTCGAAAACCCCAGTTTCTTAACAAATATGTCGTGTTTCTATATTCAAAGGACGAGAACGTATTATATTATACACAATCGGACTCTTAACATCAATAATCAACAAATTTCGAAGGATTTTAGGAAGAAATTACAATTTTCGAGGGTTTTACTGTAGCCAATATGGGTCTGCATCGAATCGTGACATCCACAAATGTCGTACCTTCGCTGAACGCACTGGAGGCCCTACGTCGTTGCCAGAATGCGACGAAACAACGACATCGATTGGGAGAGTGAACGGGTACAATGGGTTTTGGTTGGTTTTATACGATTTGGAGAATGGGGAAGACGAGTGGGTGTTTGTTAGGGCGGGAATCGAAGACGAAATGGGGTATTAATGAGCATGGGGGCAATATAGTCAATTCCTAATAGGGAGTTTTCAGCTTTTTAAACCTAAACCGTCAGGGGTAAATTGGACTTTTCGTCGGCTTTCAACTGCCTGAAAATGTTATATTTGCACATAAACTGACTATCTATGCTTATATTTGCACCTTCAATTATCTCATGGTTATAGGAAAAGTCTTGGGAAAGACGGTCTTTCCATAGGCTTATGGAAAGACAGGGTTTAATTAGAATAATAAAAGGTAAAAGGTCTTTGTTGCAATATTAAAGTTTTATTATGCAACGTG
>JAULKM010059506.1:0-12389 GCA_032355605.1 Rubia tinctorum | reverse complement strand
AAACCCATCTCAGCTCCAATAATCTCAATAAACTCATCTCAGCTCCAATAAACTCATCTCAGCTCCAATAAACTCATTCAGCTCTTCCCAACTAAACTAAATTAATCTCAAATCCAATCATACCCAATTTATCTGAACTGGACAGGGCCTTAGTTGCAAGATTCCCTGTATAAATGTATGACGATTATCATTAGTAAAACCAACATTCAATCCATATTTACTATCATTACTTTATAGGATTTTCCAAGACTTTACCATATACTTTTATAATAAAAAAAATCTATTCACATTCAGTTACATTTTATTACTTGTATAATTTCTAATGTACATAATTTATTTTTAAAAATTACATGTTGATGTTAGTAGGTATGATGGTTTAGAAACTGTTGGCGTTTCTTAATATTTAGCCTTGTATTTTAACAGGGGATCGATCGAGGAAAGAGCTAGAGAATGAACTGTTCGAATGGATAGATTATGAGATTTGGAGTCTTGAAGGTAATGAGTAATGAGAAATAAAGGAGGAAACAAATGAGGAAATCCGAAGATTTCATGTTGGGTAAAAGAAAGATTTCCAAAGGAAAAGCAGCTTGAAAAGGTTCTCTCCTCGTGATAACAAAAGTTGACATTAATTATAACTTCTTAATTTCTTATGAGTTGGAAAGGCAGATTGTCATTTTCCTACGGTGAATAATCGCCGACGTATTTGACAGCTACTTTTCAATAATTTACGGTAATAATGTGTCTACATTAGACTGTGATTATTCCCCCCAATTCCATCGATTTTGGCAACTCAACCTTTTAAAATTAAATTTCTTAAATTGTAAGACAGATCTTATTTTACGCATACTAAAGTTTAAGTCATGATTTATTATGCAATTATAAAAGTTACATTTGGGATGGGTTTTTCTAAAAATGTGGTGAAAATTTTAGGGACCTATTGTGTAATTATTAAACTAATATATATCACAAAATTATCATATTTTTTCATTTTCCTTTTTTTTGTCTCACCGAAAAATCTTGTCCATCGGGAACCGCCACCGACCGACGGTTTCCGTCGGTTTTCTACCGGATCTACGCCAGATTCAAGCCGGTTTTCTACCGGAATCTCGCTCCGTTGTGCAAAATCGCCGCGGTTCTTCTGCCTGTGACGCCTTGCCCTAGCTCCGGCAACGGAGGGTGACGTCTTGCCCTAGCTCCGGCGACGAAGACGCTTTACGAATCGCCACTCTTCTGCTTCAAACGGCGTCGACGATCGAAGCTACATGAACGTCGCCGGCTCTTCACTGTTTTTCGTCGGCGAATTCTATGTTTTCGACATCAACGATCGACGCCGGCGGAGTGAGAAGAAAAGAACCGATTCGAACGGCCGGCGCTTGCTGCAGAACGACGTGATCTGACAACCCTAATTCATTCCGCCTCTCTGAAATCTCTGCAGTGCACGCCGCACGCCCACGCCAAGCGCCATGGTAATTCTCTCTCCCGTCTTCTTCCGTTACTCTTTTTTATCTAAAGAGCCCGATTCTAAGAAGCGAAGTTTAACTGTTGTTCTTTTTGTGTTTGATTTTTGACCGATTTCTTTTACTCTTTGTTGCTTTGAAATGCTTGATTTTAAGAAGCGAAGTTTGATTGTGTTCTTTTGTGTGTGATTTTTGACCGGTTTCTATAACTCTTTGTTGCTCTGAAGTGTTTGATTTTAAGAAGTGAAGTTTAATTGTTCTTTTGCTTGTGATTTTAGACCGGTTTCTATTACTCTGTGTTGCTCTGAAGTGCTTAGTTCTAAGATGTGAAGTCTAATTGTTCTTTTTTTAGTAATTTTTAAACTGGTTCTATTACTCTTCTGACTATCTGATTATAAGAAGTGAAATCTAACTGTTGTTCTTTTGTTTTTAATTTTTAGACCGGTTTCAATTGCTCTTTGTTGCTCTGAAATGCTTGATTCTGAGAAGTTTGTGTCTCATTTTTAGACCGGTGAAGTTGTGAATCCGAAAGCGTACCCGCTGATCTGACGCCCTGAGTTTCTCCTCATGAGAGGTGAGGTTTAATATTGTGTTTTACTCTTTTTTTTTTCAAAAAATTTGAGGTTTAATATTTTGTTGATTGAGCTTATATCATGAATGATTGTTTGGTTTAGTGGTTAGTACTCTTGTTGTTGACGTGGAGGTCAGAGGTTCGAATATTTTCATAACCTTTGTTTTGAAGAATTTATGTTCTTAATGTATATGATGAGGTCTAATATTATTTGACGGAGTATATGTTTAATAAGAGTCTTAAGTGTAGTGGTTATTGCTCTAGCGTTTGAGGTTAGTGACCCAAGTTCAAATCTCACTAGATCTTTTTTTGAAGAATTTTTATTCTTGAGGTACTGTAGTTCTTTGTTGATGTTTTTAGTTTTTTTCTATTATGTTGATGTTTTTCATTATTCAGGTGAGGTTTAATTGATATGATTTGATTTTTTGTAGTTTTTTGTGACATTGATTAATATTTGTAGTTTTTTCTTCATTTTCTCATGTTTATATTTTCATTTTCCAGCTGAGGTATTGGTAATAGGAATTGATGTTTGTAGTGTTATTTTTTTGATGTTGATGCTTTTCATTTTTCGAATGAGGTTCTAGTGTTAGGAGTTGATGTTTTGTAGCTTTTTGGTGATATACGTTGATATTTGTAACAAAAATTAAAAAATTGTTGATGTTTTATGATTTTCACAGCGAATAATTTATACTCTTGAGGTACCGTAGTTTTTTTGTCAATGTTTTTAGTTTTTTTCCTCTCATAGGGGTTGATGTTTGTAGATTTTTTGGTGATATGGTTGATTTTTTGTAGTGTTTTTCCCTTATTTTGACGTTTTCATTTTTTGGGCGAATTTTAGATGATAATAATTGATGTTTTTACATTTTGGGTGATATAGGTTGATGTGGGTGGCATTTTTGGTGAAATGGTTGATTTTTTGTAGTATTTTTTCTTTCTTATGTTGATATTTTTCATTTTCTTGGTGAAGTTTTGATGCTAATAATTGACATTTTTAGTTTTTTTGGTGATATAGGTTGATGTTTATAGTTTTTAAATTTTTTTTTGATGATTTAAGATTTGTTGATATTTTTATGATTTCAGTTATTTTTTAAATTGTAATCGACGTTTTTTTAATTTTTTATTATTTGTATTTATTTTTAATATATTTTTGTTGCCATTTTATTTTTTAATATATTTTTTGCTAAAATTTTTTAGTCGATGTTTTATAATTTTTCGTTGATGTTCTACTTTTTTGCTGATGTTTATAATTTTTAGTTTGATGATCATATTAATTATTTGCATTTTAAAAATATTTTTAAATATTTTTTTATTTTTTATGCATTTTTTATTGCAGATGGCGGGAAAATGATTGGAAAAAATTGGACAAAAAAGCTCCTGAAAAATATTAGTGATAGGTCCCTGTAAAATTAGTAGAGATAGGTCCCTGTAAAATTATTAGAGATAAGTCTCTGAAGCTAGAATATTGCTAGATATGCATAAAGACCCCTATCTAAAGTTTAAACTGCCTCACAGGAGACCATCTCAAACTAACTATTAATATAAATTAATATATAAAATCATCATATAGGATATTATTATTTTCATTTTAATATCTATCTTTTAAATATTAATTTTTATGTAAAATTGTTATTTGTAGTTAGAGATATTGACAATAAAAAATATTCATTAAAAATCGTGAAAAAATAAAGTGGTCAAAACTATTGGGATGGAGGTACTGCATGCATAGCTCTCCAATTTTGCTTTAACTACCAAACAAACCTAAAAGTTGAAGCAATTACTCCCATCGTCCAATGACTAATGGCGTATTTACTTTTTCACAATTTTATTAATTATATTTGACCATCAATATCTCTAACTACATACAGTAATTTTTCATAAAAAATTAATATTTACAAAATAAATATTAAGATAAATCTAAAAATATCTCAACTAATATTTTTATTATAATATTTTTATTTTTAATTTTGGGCAAAGTTTATCTAGTTTGACTTGAAAACAATAAATTTTGCCAAAACTGATGGGACAGAGAGAGTATCAAATAGATCCCTTAGTTGGTAAATGGAAAATAATCACACAGTACTTAATTTCAGGAGAGAGTACTCCATCTGTTCCTCTATTAGTGACAAAAATTTTAATTTATATATATGTTGGCACATTCTAGTTATGACAAGTTTAAAGCTATTACATCCACTCATTTACTTTTTCTTCTTTTAATTCAATTTCATCCACTCATTTCGCATATCCTAAGAGCATGTGCAATGACATTTTCTTAATTTTAAAAAACTGTTATAGAAATAAAAAACACCCACAATGGTGGTTTCTAGGGCAAGAAACCACCCCTTGGTTTCTTGGTAAGAAACTGGTTGAGGGGCCATGTGGGTCAGGACTGGGGCTGCTGTTAGCGGCCTTTTTTTTAATCCCGGGACTAGGACAAGTGGAAGCATGCTATTGACCCATGTGTCCCACTAGCTGCTGGGTTTTTTTCCATTTACTTGTCGTAAACACGTTGCACCATTTGGTTGGGCCACGTGTCCCAACGGCTCTTTCAGTTTTTTAATCAAACATTCGGGACACGTGTCCCAATTACATAGCAACATGTGTCCCCCACCACCGGCTATATTCTTCTCCCGATTTAAAATCGGACAGTTGTCCCAATCATATGGTGAAACGTGTCCCAACAACAATTTTTAATTTTTTTGCAGTTATTAATTTAAAAAAATCAAATTTCAGAATTTTTTTACTTCCTATCCCCAATTTGTTACATAAAAATAGAGCCAAATTCACTCAATTTTACCACACCACTTTCAATTCCAACACTTCTATCTCATTGTCTCATCTCCTAAAATTTTCTCCAATATTCACTTTCATTTCCATAATTTGTGATGGATTCACAAAAAAAACGCCGAATGGGAAAGATAAGGTAATTCCAAATCCTTTTAGTTCCAAAAATTCATTGCAAAATCCGAATGTTCGTCCATTATTTTCAAATTCGGAAATTTCTATATGAATTCCCAACATTAATACATGAATTTCCAAAATCAATACCACTCTTTTCAACTGCATACACGAAACCTCCTTACCCAAACCATTCTTCCAGATATCCATATGCCAATCGTAAAAATTGTACCCAAATTGTTTTAGTCAAAACTTTCATTCTCCACATCATGAGGCTATATACAAATCGGAAGTGTTTTTACGCCAAGGAGGTCGGGGTTCACTGGGCCAAAAATTTGATAGTGATCATGGACTACAATTAGAAATTCACGTTGTTGCGAATGGTAAGCCCTAATTTAATTCGTTATATTTTAATTATGAAGAATCTAGTCCATAATTAATTTACATTGCATTTATTTCTTTTTGTTATATTTTAAATTAGTATATTTGATATATTAATTAAATGAATAAAAGTAATTAAATTATTTTATGTAAAAAAGTATATTTGATATATTATATATATATGAATAAAAGTATTTAAATTAGTATATGTAAATTTGTGTTTTTAAGAATGTAGAATATTTAATTCATTCATCATTTCAAGAAGTAGTATGTTTACTAATTCTTATGTTTAACATGTTCGTTTACTTTTTAGCATGTTTACTAATTATTATGTTTAATATGTTCGTTTACTTTTAGCATGTTTACTAATTCTTATGTTTAGTATGTTCGTTTACTTTTTAGCATGTTTACTAATTCTTATATTTAATATGTCTGCTTAATTTTTAATATGTTTACTAATTCTTATGTTTAATATTAGTATGACTATGTTTTTACTTTTTATATTGAAATTATTATGTTTAATATGTTTATTTATTTTAAAAATAAATGAACACATTTTAATTAGTATGTAATTTATTCGTTTAGGAAATTAAGTATGTGAAGAAAACGATGAAATTGCACCATTGTCCGGGAGTAAAAATACAAAGAAGAAAGTTAGATGTGAGAAATGAAGTGTAGCCTATGATAATGTTCTCTTCAATGCTTGGTTCGAGCATTCCACCGATGTGGGTTGAATTCATTTATCATTTCGAAAATTCCGTTGGACAAAATTAATGGGGTTGTCATGGACACGTCTCATCTATTCACGTGGGTTGAATTCATTCATCATTTTGAAGATTGTGCTTGACAAAATTAATGGGGTTGTCATTAACACGTCCTATCTATTCACGTGGGTTGAATTCATTCATCATTTCAAAGATTTCACTAGACAAAATTAGTGGGTTTTTTTTCAAATTTCATGGTTCTATATAAAGGGGACATTCGCTTAACTTCCATTTCAACCCCGAATTCGTTTACCTTCCTTCTTCTACACAACCAGGTCTTCCTCTAATCCCCCAAACAACGATGATGATCTTCACTTTGGAAAATCATCAAACCCACAAACCTATGATATTCCCGGTTTTTTTAACCAAAACCGATAATGAAACGATTAACTTTTTCTTGAATTTTCAAGAAATGGCAAGACAATGGTACGCAGCCACGGAGGATGAGAGTGCTCAAATTTCTCCAACCTTTCCGAAAAAAATCAGAAATCATATTAAGAGAGACCGTGTCCGAGCATAGGAAGTACTCCAGAGATAATATTTTTCTCAACCTCCTGAAAGAATGTACGATGATCAACATTTTCGTACCGGGTTTCACATGCGGCGAAATGTATTTCAACGTATAGTCGAAGATGTCACCATCCACGATCACTATTTAGTACAAAGGCCCGATGTATGTGGTTATGAAGGATTTTCGCCACTCCACAAGTGCACAGTGGCCATGTGTAATTTGGTATATGGTTGTGCATTCGACCAACTGGATGAATGCTTAAAGTTGGGCAAAACAATGGTCAGAGAAACATTGTCTCATTTTGTGAAAGCAGTTATTGTCGTGTACCGTCCAACATACCTCCGACCAACAAATCAAAAGGATATTGCAAACCTGATACATGTAGCTCGTGGACGTGGATTTCCAGGTATGCTTGGAATTATTGATTGCATGCATTGGGAATGGAAAATTTGTCCCGTGGGTTAGAAATGTCAATTTCAAGGTAGAAGTGGATGTGCCTCAATTATTTTGGAAGTAGTGACCTCGTACGATACTGTATTTGGCATGCATTTTTTGGTATGATGGGGTCAAACAATGATATCAACATTCTAGACAAGTCACCTTTGTTTGATAACGTAAGAGAATGAAGGGCTCCACATTTTCCTTGTGAAGTCAATGGTCCCAACTACGATCAAGGGTACTTGTTACAGATGGAATCAATCCAAAGTGGATAGCCTTCATGTCAATATATAGGTCTCCAAATGATCCCAAGAAATAACTTGTCACAAAGCGTCAAGAGAGCTACTGGAAAGACGTCAAACATGCTTTTGGTATTTTACAAGCCCGGTTCTCCGTGATCAGCAACCCAACTTGATACTGGAATATAGAAACATTGGGTGATATAATGATATCTTGTATCATACTGCACAACATGATAGTCGAAGATGAAAGAGATACCTATGATTTGCAGGTTCAACCAGGCGATTATCACCAAATCGATATCTCTCCTTGGCATTTATAACGCAGAGCGACATGCTAATCTACTGACTTTTAGACAAAATTGGAGGGAATTAAGCAACAAAGCTAAATATAACCAATTGAATACGACCTTACAGAACATCTTTACCAATATGGGGGTTGTTAAATTTTAGGATGTCGATATGGTTTCGTCATCCATGTTTTTTTTAAAAATTTTCAACTTGTTTTGTTTTAGTAATAATTGGTCAGACTAGATCAATATTTTGGTTTTCAATGTGTAATAATTGGTTAGATTAGATAAATATTTTGATCTTCAATTTGTAATAATTGGTCGGACTAGATCAATATTTTATTATTTAAGTATTTTTTGTAATTTGTCTGGTCGTTATAGCTAATATTTTTTTAATATTTAAAAAATTATTTCTCTTATTTTTTATTTAAAAAATATTTGATATTTCTTGACAAGAAAAATGTAATTTATTTTAAATTTTTATATAATAAAATATGATTTTTAATAAAAATGAATTAAATTATACTTTTTGGAAAAAGTAAAATGAAATTTTAAAAATTATAATGCATGATTAAATTCCACATTCAAATTATTTTGAGTGGAATAATTAAATTAAATTAAATGTTAATTGTAAAATTAATGAGTAGGATAGAGAAAATCAAGTGGGGTCTATGAATAGAAAGTGGTTTCTTATCATTGTGGAGAAAAATGGATGGTTTCTTAAGCGGTTTCTTAAAGTGAGGTGGAAGAAAGAGATTGAGAAAAATAGTATATTTAATTAGCAAGAAACCGCTTGCGGTTTCTACGTTTGCCTTGGTCTAAATTCTAACGCCAAAAGTAATGTGTCACTAATAGAGCAAGAGAGGGGTATCTTTTATAACAGTTGAAATTTAAAGAATACGTATTAAGAAAACTGGGCTTCATAATCATTTATTAGTGGGTCTCGTAACAGATGGCTTGTCCTAAATTTATGGACAGACCATGGACCAATTTGCAATTAACGCAAATTATACAAAAACTCGTCTTCCCTAAAAACGCGCAGCCTATCCTCTGCAACTTCTCCATTCTCTTTGTTTTTCCTTCAATCTCCATTCTTCTTCCTTCAATCTCTATTCCCAAACTCCAATCTCCTTCCCAAACTCCAATCCCCATTCTCTGAGAATCTAATTTCTCTCAGCCGACCAAATCCTTCTCCGATTCATTCATTTTTTCCTCTTTCCGATGAGCTCTTCATACGACCGGTCAGTGTTCGGAAAAATTCTTCCCGCATCTAGAGGAGAAGGAAGGGCGAGTTCCATATTCAATCGAAACAACTTGATTTCAATTTGATTGAAACTGAATTTCAATTGTATTTTAATTCTCCACATCCGATTGAGGTTATGTTATTCAACTGCATCGATGTGAATGGTATTTTTTTGAAAGTTCAGAATGTTTGAATTCTACTTCTATGAACATGTAAAAAACATGTGGCTTGTATTCAAAAAATGGACTAAATGCTGCTGAAAATTTTTGTATGTACTATGCACCTGTTACCTTACAATACGTATCGTTTGTATTAAAACATGTACTTGTTTTAAAAGATCTTAATATGAATTATGAAACTTTTCCATGAGATCATATATAAGCTAAGTTAAAATTTGACAATTTAAAACTGTCACATTAACTATGCATTGATTAATTTACAACATGTTGTGTTTAAACAAAAACACGCATCTGATTTAAAAATGTCGATTCATTTTATGAATAGCAAAACTTTGTCAGAAGGTAGTGCATCAGTTACCTTATGAATCGTTGTTGTTTTGTTAAAACATGGATATGTTAGCCTACAACTAGTATTTCTTATAGTATACTGCAGGAAACAGGTTACGTAATTTTGTACTTTTTTATTACAATTTTCAAAGGAACACTACCACAGACCCCCCCCCCCTAGCACCGGTGTTTTGGCACCGGATTTTGAAAATCGGTGCCTAAAATAAATTAGCACAAGTTTTTTGAAAACCGATGCTAAATTAGCACCAGTTTTTTTTTTTACATTAGCACCGGTTTTTTGAACCGGTTTTTTTACATTAGCACCGGTGCTATAAAAAAGCACCGGTATTCAAAAAACCGGTGCTAATTTTAAAAAACCGGTGCTAAAATTTTAAAATTCAATTATCCCTCCAAAAAAAATCAAATTTTTTTCCAAAATTAGCACCGATTTTCAAAAAACCGGTGCTAATTTTTTAAAATTTAATCATCCCGCCAAAAAATTGCCAAAATTTAGCAGCAATTTTTTAAAAATAGGTGCTAATTAAAAAACCGGTGCTAAAATTTTTAAAACTCAATCTTCCCGCCAAAATATTTTAAAATTTTGCCAAAATTTAGCACCGGTTTTCAAAAATCAGTGCTAATTAAAAAATGGTGCTAAAAATTTTAAATTTAAATCTTCCCGCCAAAAAATCCAAAAAAAATCCAAAAATTTCATGAGATGGTCGTTGTTGCGCATTGCCGCTCCAAGATAAATTATATTTTTGCTTAACTTTCAAAATCGTTTACTTCTTTTGTTGATTTTAACTAATAGCTAATTTAATTTAAATTAATAAATTATCAACCTTTTTAGATCTAATATATATGAATAAGAATAAAAATGTTTGATGTTTACTAATTATCGTCGAACCCTTAATTAATTTAGTATATATAAATACAAATAAAAATGTTTGACTTTAACTAAATAACGGCCCTTCCATTCCCCTATACATGCCCAAAATGCAAAGTCTCAATCGTATATTATTCAATTGAATTTTGCCATGGCCAATTTCGTGATTCGACAATTCCAAATTTTTTGGAGGGACCTAAGTGTAAAAATAAAAAAAACTTTACTCGTAACTCCAAAATGAATACGCTCGAACGTGGTGCTTCCCTATACGCCCCAATTTCCTTTTTCAAATCCGTAACGGATTATTTATCATCAATCGGGCACAAGAACATATTCGTAATCCTTTTTTATTTCTCTTCCTTACTTCTATGTAATCAACTCTAAGTTACTCTGGAACATTTACTAGCGCTTTCCCAAAATTCACCAAAAAATGTATTATTTATTATTTTTATATTTAGGTTAAGAATAACAAAAATGTATTTTGGAGCGATGTATAATGGGGAAACACAATTTTGGCCACAGTGTAATTTTCCAAAATTGTGTCCAAGTAGTCAATGTTGACTTTCGATGCCCTTCCATTCACCCATACATGCTCAAATCGCAAAGTCGCAATCGTATATTATTCAATTGAATTTTGGCATCGCCAATTTCGTGATTCGGCAATTCCAAATTTCTTGGAGGGTCCTAAGTGCAAAAAGTAAAAACTTTACTCGTAACTCCAAAATGAAATCCGCTCGAACGTGGTGCTTCCTCATACACCCCCATTTCATTTTCAAAATCCGTAATGGAATATTTATTATCGATCAGGCACAAGAACATAACTGCAATCCTTTCCGATTTCTTTTCCTTACCTCAATGTAATCAACTCTAAGTTACTTTGGAACATCTACTAGCGTTTTCCCACAATTCACCCAAAAATATATAATTTAATATTTTTATATTTAGGTAAGAATAACAAAAATAATGTATTTTGGAGCGTCGGATAATGAGGAAACACAATTTTGGGCCACAGTATAATTTTCCAAAATTGTGTACAAGTAGTCAATGTTGACTTTCGATGCCCTTCCATTTACCCATACATGCCCAAATCACAAAGTCGCAATAGTATATTATTCAATTGAATTTTGGCGTCGCCAATTTTGTGCGACAATTCCAAATTTCTTGGAGGGACCTAAGTGCAAAAAGTAAAAACTTTACTCGTAACTCCAAATGAAATCCGCTCGAACGTGGTGCTTCCCTATACACCCCCATTTTATTTTTCAAATCCGTAACGGAATATTTATCATCGATTGGGAAAAAGAACATATCTGTAATCCATTTCGAATTCTCTTCCTTATTTCTATGTAATTAACTCTAACTTACTCTAGAACATCTACTAACACTTTCGCACAATTCACCGAAAAATAAAATTATTTAATATTTTTATATTTAGGAAAAAAATAACAAAAACCATGTATTTGGGAGCAATGGATAATGGGGAAACACAATTTTGGGGAACGGTGTAATTTTCCAAAACTGTGTACAAGTAATCAATGTTGCCTTTTGAGGCCCTTCCAATCACCCATACATGCCCAAATCGCAAACTCGCAATCGTATATTATTCAATTGAATTTTTGTGCTGCCAATTTTGTGATTTGACACTTCCAAATTTCTTGGAGGGACCTAAGTGCAAAAAGTAAAAACTTTACTCGTAACTACAAAATGAAATATGCTCGAAAGTGGTGCTTCCCTATACACCCCCATTTTATTTTTCAAATCCGTAACAAGATATTTATCATCGATCAGGCACAAGAACATATCCGTAATCCTTTCCGATTTCTCTCCATTACTTCTATGTAATCAACTCTAAGTTGCTTTAGAACATATACTAGCGTTTTCCCACAATTCACCAAAATATATATATTTTTTAATATTTAGATAAGAATAACAAAAATCATGTACTTTGGAGCAATGGATAATTGGGAAACACAATTTTGGGCTACAGTGTAATTTTCCAAAAATGTGTACAAGTAATCAATGTTGACTTTTGAGGCTCTTCCGTTCACCAATACATGCCCAGATCGCAAAGTCGCAATTGTATATTTTTCAATTGAATTTTGGTGTCGCCAATATCGTGATTTGACAATTCAAGATTTCTTGGAGGGACCTAAGTGCAAAAAGTAAAAACTTTACTCGTAACTCCAAATTGAAATCCGCTCGAACGTGGTG
>JAULKM010059495.1:0-12389 GCA_032355605.1 Rubia tinctorum | reverse complement strand
ATATTCATGAAAATGCAGTTATCACATATCCAAATGATATTAGATACGGATGTACAACTTACTTGTTTATAAGATATCAGAAAGTAAAGAAACTGCTTGTCATTAACTAAAATCCAATAATTATAGAAGCAAAAGCTTTCTTAAATCTCAGAAGCAAAAGAATTTTCAACGGACTCCCACCTTTTTGCTTGGCCATCCAAAGGTCACTTAATCAAGAGTGTTCTCTAGAACGAAATACCTGTACCAGAATGTATCACTTGCAAAAGTTGGCAGATAAAGAAGCAATATTTGAATTGTACATAAAGTACTAATGTTATTCAAATAGAAATCAATATCTCTGCGAAAAAATCATTCCTAAAGGCAAAAACATCATCCCATTTGCATCTCTACTAAGTCAATCATAATTCATATAAGAATCAATTAAATAAGAAGAAAACTTTCTCAGAAAGGTCGGCGAACACCTTCTCGGAGACACCGTGTGACGCGCCGATTGAAACCAGAGTGGAATTACGATGAGGCGCCGTCGATTGGGGTGGTTCTTCCGGAGCTTGTAATAAAATTGTGAGAATCAGGGTGAGGGAAGCAAAGCGGAGATTGAAATGTCTGTACTCGATGAATATGTTGACAAAAATGTGAATCGACATTCCGTATACAAGTGATAAGGGACAACTTACCGATTATGTTTGTGTGACAATTCGGAAAAAAAATCTCTGAAGTCAACGGCGCCGTCTCGCCTACGTCACAGTCTCTGAAGCCGACATCGCCGACAAATTCTCCGGGAACTTTCAGCTCGAATTCCAACAAAGCTTGCTCCAATTTGGTGGTGTTGAATGTATATTTTGTGCCATATGATCTGAGAAACTAAGGGTTTGTTCGAAATTGAGGGAGAAAAGGCAGTTGAGGGTGGAGGGTTCAACACTTCTGTTTTATTATACTAAGGTCCCTGAAAGTTTAGTAATATTTTAAAATGAACCCCGAAAATAAAATAATTGTAATCAGACCCCAATATATAAAAGAAAAGGATTTATTTTATTTTGGAGACTTTTTCAATTAATTATGATAAATATTAGCTTGAAAAGTGGTTGTAGAAAGTACTAGCTGCCTCGTATTTTGTTAATTAAAGATATGATAGTTTTTTACAACTAGCTCATTACTTTTTACAAGGAAGAATTGAGTTAATTGTAATTAATAGAGACTTTTTACTACCACAATTGATTTTCCGTTGTAAATATATATCTTTTACAACCACTATTATGCCCCTTGGCAAGTTTTTGTTGTAAAAGGGGGTTTTTTTTTGTAGTGGAACAGTACGCATGAATAGTGACGCTGACCAAAATTAAAGGTCTATTAAGCTTTAACCTCTCCTACCTGATTCCAAAATTTTGGAGGCAAAAATTCAAATTATAGAGCCAAAAGAAAATCCTGCCAGAAATCTAAAATTTCAAAAAGTGGAGCCAAAAAACTTAAAACTACAAAAGCTAACCCTACAAGACTTCTATATAAACTCAGCAAGCATTAATTTCCCCTGTCCCAAAAGCACAATATGTAGGGGCTCAGATTTAAAGTTCTGGTCAGTTCCAAACTAAACTGGCTTTTATTTTAACTTGGACCCCGCGTTTACTTTTCTTCATCGCCCCTGAGGTTGTGGTTAAAGGCCGTGATAGTTGGTTGGAAATTGACCGACGAGGAAAAGCTGCAGGTATCACAATTTATTGTTCAAAATCATCAAAATGGCATTCTTCGCCATGCCAAGAGCTAGGAGGTAGCAGCTCGATGGGGGTGTCAATCCGCACCATCAGCCTTTTGTGGGCAAGGGTGAAGCAGCAAATAGAAAATGGTGAAATTGTGACTGGGAGATCTAGGCGTCAAAGCCGACCCGGTTCGGGTAAAAAAACCCATAGATCTTGAAGCTTTGATGGCTTTGCATGTTAGCAGAATGCGAACCTGTGGAGCTACTTCAGCTGGGCTGCACATCAGCAAAATCTCAGTTCATAGGGCTGTGATGAACAAGGAGATAAAGAGCCACAAAAATGCAGTTCATCCAGTTTTGAAAACAGAAGCTAAGTTAACAAGGCTTGAATGGTGTCTTTCAAAACTAGAATGCAACATGCAATTCAAAGACATGCACAATGTAATCCACATCGACCGAAGTGGTTCTACCTTACAGAGGAAATATCAAGGTATTTACTAGCCCCTAATGAAGCAGAACCTTATAGGACCAGCCATAATAAGCATTATATTCCAAAGTTGATGTTCCTTTGTGCTGTGTAGGTCTGTCTTTGATTATGATGGTAATGTAATGTTCGATGGCAAAATAGGAGTATTTCCATATACAAAACACATAGCAGCCAAATTCTAGCATAAATAGGCCTAGGGGAACCATGGAACTTCATCCAATTAAAACGGTTAACAGAGAATGCATTAGAAAGAAGCTGATATATCCCAGCAATCAAAGCTAAGTGGCCTAGTTGGGCAAGCAAAAACATATCAATACAGCAAGATAATGCCCCACCCCACATTTTAGCAAATGATTATGAATTCCTAGCTGCAGCCCATTCAGATGGATTCAACATTACAATGATGTGCCAACCAACAAAAAGCCCTGATTTAAACATCCTAGACTTGGGGTTCTTTGCTTCTATCCAAAGCTTACAACACCAAAACTCTCAGAGGAACTTAGAAGGTTTATTAGGGGCTGTAAATGATGCATTTGCTAGAGAAGACCCTAGTAAAATAGACCTCATTTTCCTTTCCCTGCAAAATGTCATGCTCGAAATTATGAAATGTAGAGGGGGGAACAGTTTTAAGTTACCACACATGGGGAAAGAAATATTGAGGAGGTGAGGCCTACTACCACACAATCTATGGTTCACTATCATCGAACTCAGAGGCATGGTAACCGGTTCCAGTTTCCAAATCAGTTGGGACCTGCATTTATCAGAAAAATAATTCAGTCGATATAGAAATATTATAAAACATGAATAACATTAAAGCGCTTGTGAAAAAAATGAAATTCTTGAAATATACAACCTGATTTGGCAGTCTTGCTTGCCTCTGATTTTTTCCCTTTGGGGCAAATCCAACCGTCGGCTTCCATGGCAGACATATCACAGATGCCGTACTGGAAATTCCTCTTCGACCTCTCATTTTAGGCCAATTTTTGGGAAAATAACAAGACCCATTCTCATAGAACCAGGGTTCACCAAACTTGACGATGTGATACTTTGATGGCTCAATGTCAGGAGCAACTCGGGGCTTTCAGACCCAACACGGCAGATAGTCTTTGGCCATTCAAACTGGGATTCAGAATTGTCTGAATCCACAGGCCATTTAGAGAAATGAATGGGGATGAAGTGAGTTGCAATGAGTATTTTAGAACAGGAATCACTCCAGCTCAGGAAGTCAAAATCGGGCTGTGAATAGTGGTGTTCATCAGATGGGACTTTCCGAGTGACTACCACGGGTTTGCTAGGGCCAGTGGTTACTTGGCCAACCTTAACCCAATAACGAATTCCCATTGTGAGGAGCACAGGCTGTGATTTGTCGTCAAATGAAAAAAGAAATTACAGATCTGTACAACCAATTTCAACCGGTCAGTTTTTTAAAAATCCAATGCTAGTTACTGTTATGGAAAAGGTAATCAGGAAATGAGATACGAAACAACCCGGAAGTAGGTCACAAAGAAACTAGTCAACATGATTTACTCAGAAGTGAGGTTACAGGAAAAGGTCAAAACAAGTAACCGGAACTAATGTCACAAACGACCAGATCAAAAGCAGGAACTCATAGATATGGTCACAATATATTTCACAACACAGGTGAACCCTGAAGTGAGGACACTTGAAAGCATGCAACAGCAAGAACACAGGGGTAAGTTCAGTCTAAAAGCAGCAATCCAGGACGATGTCCAAGCTCCACAAAATTTAACAACACATGCAGCAAAGCAAAATCTTAAAAAACTCATGGACAGAGCATAAAAAAAAGAACGGTCAGCAGTAGAGTGTGAAGAAGCAGATATGCACATGTCAAACAGAAAGAAGACAGAATAACCAAAGCATGGACACTACAACACATCAGGAGAATAACAAATTTCTACCATCCATCTCACATGTGAAAAGCTAAATACTTACAGATTTGGAAAAGTAACTAAACACAATTTATGAACAACAACAACAACCCTGCAGTAGTTTGGAAAAAAACAAGTCCACACGAAGAGAAACTCAGACATAAGGTCACATAAAATGTCCAAAATCGGGAAACCAGAACAAAGGTCAACAACGAATTGGTCATCAACAGGAAATCAGGGGTAAGGTCCTCAAAAAAATATGAACAACAAGAACCCTAAATCGAGACCACATAAAAGCATGTCAACAAGAACAACTCAGAGATAAGTTCCCATAAAACATCAACCAAGCACAATAAACAAGCTACAACGGATTAAAAACCTCCGCAGAAATAGTAGAACAACATCACAAAAACCTGTAGACATAAATATAGAAATAGTAGAACAACATCAGATCCGAGACAACTAGGGTTTACAAAACCCGATTTGACCCTTTCAAATAGAAAAAAGGGTATAACCAACGCATGAACACCAAGAACACAACACGAAAATAACCCACAACCTAAACATAGCATAAAAGTTCAATAATCATGCAGATCGGGAGGAAAATCGAAAAAAAGTAACTAGAGCTTCAAAAAATTTCTGTTCTAAACAAGGGTTTTCATCAAAACACAGCAAAGGAAAAAGGGTTTTCAACAAAACCCAGTTCCTTACCGTTCACATTTCAGAGAGAAAAAGAGAAGCTGTGAGTAAGAGCCACAAATGTAGAAAATGAACAACAAATACAACAGGTTTGGAAACAAATTGAAAGAGGAATCAGAGGTAGATGGAGCGTTGAGAGGCAGTAAATGGAGAGTAAAGATAAGCGCTGGGGAGTGAAAAAGGTGAGAGCGTTGGACAAAGAGTGAAGTGGGTTCACAGCGTTCAGTCTTCACGTGAAGACATATGGACGCGTGCTAAGCGGACACACGTAAGGCTTTGGGCTTGACAGCTCAAAACCTTTTCCTTGAGCAGCATTTAATTAAGCTAATGGACCAGTAATTTCTGCCAACTACATGGGTATTCTGGACTTTTCGGTCCTGGTTAAAGTGGCTGAAATTGCAAGTTTAAGCTTGTGCAATTTAGGGTGGGACAACCCAAAATGGAAAGTGTGCTATTTGAGCTGGGACGAAAGTAAGGCACAATCAATCACCACCAACAACAAGAAGAAAAAATAACCCAAGGAGCCAGAAGTGATATCTCTCACAATAGAAAACCTAATGCATTAACTCCCTTATATAGTAGGAGCCTTATGGTGGCACAATTACCAAGGTGTTTAATTTGAACCGTACCTCGCAGGGTCGTTCAAAAACCTTGTGGGAGAGCAATCTACCCACAAAGTGCCTAGTAAGGTCAAAGATAGAGTTTTATAATAATTGCTCCTGTACTCACTGCTAACTACAATAAAGTTGCTAGTGGAAAGTCCGGGGTAGTCCAAAGAGATACTAGAATTTAAAAGTTAGCTTTACACAACCCATAATCGAGCGTCGCTCTGATTGTGTGTTGGGAATTTCTAGTGCTTTAATAGGTAATTGGGGGGGGGGGGAGGGGGTTGTGTGTAACAAACTGCTGAACATGCAAGCAAAGAGATTGAAACTATGATTAACTAGTCTTGGGGGGTATTTGCGTAACATGACGGATTAATGACTTTGACCTAGATTCTATCACATATAACCATATAAACCTATTATCATGTCTATGTCACATAGTGTGGAGATGGCTACGAATTCCCAATGTCTGTCACACAAAGGCTCGTCTCCCTTCAAGAGCTACCTCACCTCCTCCGTAATTAGGGAATGCGCTTCGATCAAAAATTTCAATTATGCAATTAATTCCCTTTCATGTCACTCCCGATGCTAAAACGCCCCCAGTTAAAAGATCTAGCCTTGCGTGGGTAGAAATAGTTAGATACGAGAGTAAGGATAATAAGACCTGGGCACTCAATAGGGATACCAACCCTAGACCTACAGAGGTAAAAGAATTAGAATCTTGTGATGAATCTAGGGTTGCCACGACCCTAGTCTCTATAAACTAGAATTATTATCTATTGAGGTAAGCCAAGGGTTTCCCCTCTTTAGGAATTAGTCTAGCGCTCCTAACATACAATCACTCACACAACTAGCCAATTAGAATTAGAGTCTAATGATCGGATTGGTACTCTCAAAGTAGCATAAAAGCACTCATGTTCCTGGTACTCTCGAGCCTACAATAGCCCTAATCTAACACTCCCAAGATGGAATTTTAGCCTAGCACAATATTATAATATGCATAGAAATATGGATGCATCATAAAGCATGACATGGTATATATCATACCCGAATGAGAAGTACAAATCATACACAAATATTCACATGACATAGAAAATGAGATAATCTAAAATCTCACAAAATCATAATCAAGTCATGAATACAAATATTACCCCAAGATAATAACTACTCTAGACTACAAAATCTCATGGATTCAATATACATCAATGGTAGGAATAAAGAAATAGAGAAATGAAAGAAACCAAAGTGGGATTTCACCTCCTAATCATGAAGTCAAGATCCAAAGCACAAATATTTGATGGATTATTAAAACCCATCTTAGATCTAAAAGAACCCATGAGAAAGATGAGTAACTAAGAATAGCTAATAAAATATTATGGTTTGAAGGCCCAAATCGGGCTTAAGGAATAATAGAGGAAGGAGAAAGTTTTTATCGGTGGAAGAGAGAGAAAAAAGGGAAGAAGACAAAAGGTATGGAACCGATCAGTTCTTTGGTTCAGGGCACGAATCATCCCAAAGAACCGTGTGGTTCTATAGGCCAGGGCACGTCTCGTGCAGAATTACATGGGCCGTGCTATCAGTCCCAAAGAACTAATTTGTTCTATAGTTTCGAAGGATATGATGTTCAGATTTTCATGGGTCGTACCAAAAATCCCATGTACAATTGTAGGGGTCGTGCAATTAGTCCTAAGAAACCGATTGTTTCTATAGTTACGGGGGACGGCACGTTTAGATTTGCATGGGTCATGCACCAACTTTGTCATTAAATTTTTTACGCCACTATGGGTGAACCGCTGATCCGATTTGGGAGTTCTTGTAGAAGATTTTATAGCCCTCAAGAAGACGAATCCAATGGTTTCTTTCAAGGAGGACAATTCTTCTTAGATCATTCCCCGATATTGGTTCCAACTTCTGGATCACTCTTCATCTGCTTCTTTGTCTTCCCTCTTTAATATTTTCTACCAATTTTGAAGTTGGCCTTCCTTATTCTACCATCTTTGCAAATGGATTTACTTGATCTCCTTCTAAAGTGTTTACGAGCAATCTACAAATAAGCTCACAAAATAAGATCTAGATGCTCGTAAGGACATAAATTCATTAGGCTCCTATTAGGCTAAAAAAATGAAGGTTTTAGATAAGAAAACCAACAATGGTCATCTCCAACACTTATGATGTAAAACTATCCAAACCTAGCAATCTACCCACAAAATATAACTAGAGAGATGTTAAATACTTTTAAAAATATATGCATTTGACGTCTCATCATTAATCAACACAAAATTGAAAATTCAAGAGGGAAAACAATGTTTCAAGAAACTAAAGCAACCTGCGAAGGTCTTCGCAACACAGAACCATACTAGGATGAAGAACCACAAAGCTTAGGCCAAATAAGTGACACATAGTAACCTAAACATCACTTTCTTTCTACCATCAACCTATACATCGTAATTCTTCATCCCTCCACCCAGTGGGGCTTATGGTATAGAAAAGGTAAGTACGTCAGAAAAAGGAACGAGCGAGGTGCTCACAACAGCGAATCGAAGGCGGAACCTCATTCTATCAGCCAAACAAACAACCTGTAAAATACTGACTTAAGCATCAGAGTATAATCTCGGATCCAGTCTGGGACTTTCTTAACAATTATCAAGGATTTACACTACCAGTAGTCGCCATTGTCCTGGGAGTTCATATCACATTACTCTTATTAAGGGATTGAGGGAGTACATCTTTTTCAATGCCTATTACACAATTAAGATATGATGAAGAAGATCATGATGCAAGAATCCCCTAAATAATTCAAGGCATATATGATTTTCCTGATCTGTTATATATTCCACAACTTCAAGAACCCAATGCTAAGGAATATGTAGGGTTTCAGACCACCTCAAAGGCTCCATTTTCAGTCTATTCAAGGCATCTATGATTTTCCTGATTTGTCTCATTAAATTCCGGATAGAGAGATCATCCTAATGTTTGGTATAAGAATAAACAAAACACATACAACTAGCCATTTCAACAGCCTGAATTTTAGCAACAAGTTGGAAAACCATTCAATCCAAGGAAAAATTTATAAAATCAAAGATCATCTGGCGCCCTTAAGGATATGGTTAAATCTCTAGCCCAGTGCCAGATGCAATTTCAACAGGCTACAACAAAATTTTGACACAGGATGACAACATTCCAGGAGAAAATGATATCATTCCTACAAGAGACAAGATCAAGTATTCAAAATATTTAAAATTAGGATCGACGAATGTCTCAACAGTTAAAAAGTTGGAGGGAAAAGTTTCAAAGCCATCATATCAATCAATAGTGTATCAAATAGAGATTATTAGTACTACTTCACTGAGAAGCGGTTCACATTTGGAGATCACGCCCAATGCCGAAATCGTAAAGATTTGGATGAAAAGAGGACTGAAAATGAAGCAGAATTTAATGAAAATTCGTGAACGATAATTTTCTTGATGGAGATCTGCAATTGTGGCCACCAATCTACGACCGCAGAAATATGCCTATTAATGACACAAATCAACAAAAACTAAATATCGCAACCCCGTTGATTTTAAGGTGATTTTTCATCCCTATGATGCTTTGAAATTTCATTTTACTGACTATTTTGAATGTAATATTATTATGATATTTGAAGTTGTGCGAGTTGGAGAGCCATCGTGTGACCTCTCAAAGATACTATTTCTACACCCTAGTGTGTGTTGTAAATTGGGGGGGAGGGGAGTGGTTTGGAAAAATCTACAATTAAGAACTAATCAAGTTAAGAGACAAAGACAAACTATCATGCAAATATTGAAAAAAGTTGTAAAAAATAATATGACAAGACTTAGGGGCAACCAGTTTACACTTCTAGACTATCCATCGATCATCACCTTATTATCCCACTGCAAGGCATTGATTACATATCATGGAGAGCTAGTCAACACATGTTGAATGAGGAAATCTCTCAACTCCCGTCTGTTATAGCTACAGTGGGTGATCAGTACCACACAATATCCTTTATCCCCTGGTCACTCTAGGCATTCAACATTAGCCAGAATAACCTCGGGGATACCCAAGAGACAAGGAACCCAATACGACCACTTCAATGTAATACACCCAAGAAATACTATATTAGCACAATCGTATCCTATAGAAGCGACTATGAGGATTAACCTTCATGCTAAAAGTTTCTACTGGGTACATAAATAGAATAGACAAAACAAAAAAGATTTCATCCTAATATCCAGCAATCAACCATTCCACAATCATAACTAGTTGTCTATCTAATGACAATCACGCATCAATCATAACAGTAAAGCAAAAATAGAATTGATAATTAATGGTAAAAACTGGGATGATCCAAATATCACAATTTAAAACTAAATTTGATAACCAATTTCTTCCAAGCACTAATCTAACCTAAAATACAAAACCAATATCAAATCTACAATAATCCATCATAAACATGAAATAAATGAAGAGGGGTAGATAAAATATTAGGGGTTTTGCCCTCATGTCCAAACTCTTATCTATTGGGTAAAAGAAGGTATTTGTAGGAGAGATAAATAAAGACTAAAAAGTTGCGGGCACACTAGGGTTTCTAGGCGGTCTTTGCGGACTGTGCGCATTTGCATGGTCCGCGATCCAGGAGTCCTTCAGCTTCTTAGTTTGCAAGCTGAGTAACACAGACCAAGCAGATTTCATGGTCTACAAGCCGGAGCTTTCATCCGTGCTATGATTCCATTATTAATTTCACGGATTGTGCATGTTTTATCGGTCCTCATGCCAGGTTCTTCAGTGCTCCTTTATCAGTTTCATTGCCTTGTCTTCAACCACTTCTAAAAACATATTTCTTCTACCACTTTTTCAAGTGGCCTTCTCTCTTATAATACCTTTTCAAGTGGCCTTTTTTCCTATACTACTTGTGCATGTGACCTTTCTTCTACCACTTTTTCAAGTGGTCTTCTTTTGTAAATGTGGTCTTCACTCCAAATATAAACTTCAATCCTGACCCAATCTTGTAAGGAATCATCTAAACATCAAACACATCACAATGAATGGAGTTAGGGTACAAAATGATGCAATGTGATCCCAGCCCTTTAATTGATAAAGCTTTCCACGTTCCGGTGGAGCTTGAGGATAAGGTGATGAAATATTTAAGTATCCCATTTGATGAAGTGGGAGAATTCAGAAAGTTTCAATTGTATGTTGATGAAATACATATACACCCATGTCTATACGCATGTTGTCTATACTTATGTTGATGAAATCAATTATAATGAGAAAACAAAGGCTTGGAATAACTAGAACATAATATGAAATAACTTTAAAGATAGAGACAAACTCATACTATATCAGTCTCACCTAAAGATTTTTCAGAGAAGCTCGATCTCGATGGAAAGGTCCATATGTTGTGGTTCACATTTTTCATGATGGAACAATTGTCTTGTATGAGGAACCGCATAAGGTGTTCAAAGTGGACGATCAAAGGTTAAAATAGTTACCATGAGGAATTCAGGAAGGAGGCGACTAATGAAATGGTTCTTTTAGAACCATGTGTTGGTTATTAACCAATGGGTTACTATGTCAAGATAATGACATAGCAAATGACCTAATGTATGTAAATTTTGATTTTTACTGCTTTATGATTTTTTTTTTCAAATTTCAATTCATTTTTGGGTAAGCTAACACGCAAACTAAAGATTTACAAAAAACATTGTGCAAATCCGTAGTAAAAAATTACTCTACGAAATGGTTCCCAAAAACAATTTACACGCAAATCCACGACTACAGTTACTCTAGCCGCTTAAGTAGAAATTATACAGTTGAGCAAAAAATTGATTTTTATATTTATTTATATCATCCCTCCTACAATACTCTTCTTCCATTAAATTAACCTTATCATTCATCTTACCATCCTTTCTCTCATCACACTTACAAGCCACCACCATATTCCAACTTTTCAAACCCCAAATCACCACTCAACAACCCATACACATCACCAAAAATATAGCAACACATATGCCAACCCATAACCAACATGACCATCATCATCGGAGTGAGCCACATCTTAGCAAGACATCTTCAGCTCGCCAGTTATTCTGAGACTGTAATATGGGTCGGAATTTGTGCTACATGATGGACCGGTAGGATTGTTTTGACTGTTACGTGACCAATATTTTTTGACAACTTATTCAAATTACGTGGATGCAAAAGGAGTACTACTAGAGTGCATGCTATTTTTCTCCACCATAATGGCTGCTTTATTATGTCCCTATTTTTATATCTTTTATACATTTGGGATAATGAAACCTTTAAGTATGGGGGAAAGATTAATAACTTCCAGTATTTATATATTATGTACCATTATTCAAATTTTTATTTCATTTAAAAAAAATAAATGTAACAAAATCCTTGGATTAATCTAAAACTATTGTGCCCAAGTTACACTATATTTTTAGCACATATTGTACTATAAATGTAAGAGACATGAATTTCAGTCTAGATATTATTGTATTGATTTCTCTTAAAATATTTAGGAATGAATTTTTCATTTCATTTCCTAACTCTTGTGTTTTGAAGAGTAAAAACTGCGATTAAGTTTTTAAGCCTATTTTGGTTCATGATCCTATATATCACTTAGTTCTCACGGGTAGTATTTTTATATTTTACGTCTCTAGTACTATAAAAATGATCATTAGAAATCCCAAAAGAGATCAACAATTCACTCGTATCAAAGGAACGAAGAAGGAGAAACACTGGCGATTGGGAGCATAGACTGTGCTGGGCAAATGATGATCCTCACACATTTGATTGAAAGGAAAATGGATCCCAACCATCGTTTGCAACAAATTTTTTACCTTCAGAACAGTTCGCGGGCGGCACACTGGTGCTTAGCTCTCAAGAGCGCGAACCCGGGGGGGGGGGTACCTTTGATGAGACATCAAATGCAGGTGTTTTCTGAAGCATTTAACATCTCTTTTGTTATCTTTTTGTTGTAAGTTTGCTAGATTTAGCTAGGTTTACAT
>JAULKM010059485.1:0-12391 GCA_032355605.1 Rubia tinctorum | reverse complement strand
GCATATTATAAATAATTGTACCACAAATTGAAGTGTCAATGTTATCTCATACTCCCTCAGTCTCATGTCAAACTGTACACTTCACTTTATATAATTATTCATTGTTCAACTTTGACCACATATTTGAACATATATATAAACAATAATATTATCATATGTTATATTATTGGATTCGTCGTAACAAGTGATTTCTAAATATTAACGGTTAAATATTTTTTCTTGATAATCGTGAAAAAAATCCTTTCAATTTAAGGTGGGACAGAGGGATTATTTATAATTTAATACTTTGTCATCTATCTATAGATATAACTAAAAGAGTAACATTTTTAACATGTGACACCTCCAATACTTGACACGTGAGCTGCCATGTCAACATATCAAAAAATTTATTTAATAAATATCAATAATTAATTATAAAATGTTTCACCTTCCAAATCAATAGCTACATTTAATCTATTTTTATTTTCAAAGATTCTTTTTGAAGATGAGGAGTTCACTGCCATCTGTTGAGAAAAAAAGTGTGCCCTCTGTTGGAAAAAAACGTGTACTTTTCAATTCAAAACCGCCTCAAGCACCATCAACTACGTTGCTCCACCTCCAGTGGATCTAGCTCCTGGCTACCGCCCCGATCACTCAAATCACCACCTCATAAGACCCCATCGTCCACCACCCCCATCGCACAAATCACCACCCAGCCCGGATGTTAGGCAATGGTATACCAAAGAAGGGGTTTTAAGCAGAATGTCACCAGGTGCATCGAGAGTGGGGTTTAGATTTTCTTTTCCTTTGAAACCCTTCTCCTTCCTCTTGTTAGGCAGAGAGAGTTGGGGTTTAGATTTTCTTTTCCTTTGATGCAAACTTCGTTAAATTTTGGAACATTTATTCGTTTGGGGGCTGATTTAGTAAAACTCTAACTGTGTCCATAATCATCTTCGAGCTTAGGATTCTGATACTTAAGTTTTTTTTGTGATTGTGATTGCCGCATTCTGCCACTCAATTTCATCAGAATATTACCATTACATGTACTCCGTTAAATCTCTTAAATGTTTCACCTCCTCATCTTGAAATCCCCCCTTGAATAAGGTGAAGAGAAACCTTAGATCGACCTCAAGATGCTCACTAATTTTTTGAACTGCCAGTTTCAGCTCCAAATTTAGTGGCATACTATACCCAGCTAAATGTATTATTATATACCATTGTCTCAAAATGTTGCTAAATGTGATTGGAGTTTTTAAAGATATCAGTAACTTGATGCAACTCAGTGATAGTGTTATAGTCGTATAACACTTGCTAACTCTTTTTTCATTAGTTTACTGTTTTGGCAGTCTATCACCTGGAATGTGATAAGCATTCACAAGGTGTTCGATAAATTGTCTCAATGAACAAATGGTCATCTGGAATATATTGGGTTAATTTCTGTTTGCATTTGTTTAAATGTGGTCATAGATTTTGTACTTTCCAATCTGCTTCAACATTGTATTTTGATTTCTTCAAACTTCTACTGTCATTAAGCTTCATCTTCTGACGTTGATGGCTATGAGGTGTGAACTATATTGCTGCATTAGATGAAATTGGCTTTTCACTACACGAAAGAGTAGATAATAATTTTCAATTTATAATAACAAGATGTATCTACTTCAATTTTTAGGTATGAAGGGGAAGAGCCCAAATTTACCGTTTCAAAGATGTTTTTTTTTGCATTTTTTCACGAAATGGGGATGAGACAACTACAAAGTTTCTTGATTGGGTAAAAATTATGAAGGAAGCATGTGGTTCTGCACATACAACTGGATACCGAGGTAAGATATCTATCGAATGAACTTGTTTACTAAATGTCGTGGTAGACAACTTCCCAAAGATATTATACTAAAGTAATGGGTAGTGAATAGAAGCTGTCTACTCTCTTAGAAACTGATTTATAAATGACATGACTGGTCAAGTACCATTTTTTGATAATTATATGGGAACTAGATCCTGGTTGATAAATAGAATGATCTTCATTTGCAGGTGGTTGCAATTGATAGGAGGAAAAGCAAAAAACTTTTATCACTCCAATAACTATCTTCTCGGGAGTGAGGAAGTAAAGACTACATTGTTTCTTTAGACAAAATTAAGGTAAAGTGTAATGTTCTCTTACTGGGATTGTTAATACATCATTCTATATTGTTATTTGTTGAGTATGTCATACATTATTCTATATTGTTGTTTGTAGAGTATGTCAGCGTGTGATGCATAATTTAGGGAGTTGTAGTTTCTCTTAAGATGCTTATTTGTCTGTTGATTATGCCGTGGAGCTGATTGTTGTGTACTTGTGTATGAAGTCAATGTTGTGAAATCATTCGAAAACCTCAACAACCGGCATGAAGAATGTCTGCTACAGGCTAGCCCATTTGATCCTGAAAGATGGATGGAACAGTCAACCGAGGAACAACCATTTTTATTGAATTATTTGTCGATATGTTGTAAGAAGGTAGCAAGGAGGCATCTGCCTCTGTTAGTAAGGATGCTGATGTGGTGTTGAAACTTGAGAGCATACCTGATAAACGTGAATAATATCGACTGATGCGAGATGTTGTGGGAAAAAATTCATCAGAGTTACCCATGGCTCTATAATTGGTGGAGTTCGCCTTGGAATGTTAACTGCTACTTCTTGCGGATTACAAAATGTACTTGCGAAACAAAGAGGAGTGAATGATGTTTATAATGTTGTTTGAGCCGGTTCTGCTACTGCTGCAAGTCTAATAAGCAGTGTAACGCTTTCTTTCGAAGTTATGTGCTATTGAGAGCCAAATTGAGCTTCCTAACTTAGACCTCTTTGCTTATTTGTTGATCAATTTATTTCAGGGAAATCATAGATTTTCTTTCGCGAAACTTGGGATTGGTATTGTGCACTTGATCAATTAGTAGGTGTTAACTTCACTTGATTCAGACTTGCTTTTTCATCCTCCCTTATAAATTATCTTCTGAATGTAAGCATTGGATTATGGCTGATAGTAAACTTCACTTTCATGTTGCATTTGTTTTCTCCATTTTAATGGCATTTCAACCTTATGCATGGGAAAATTCATGAACTTAATGATCCAGAATCTTACTAGATAACCAGTTTTCTTTTAAATGTTGATTTATTGAAGTGCATTCTTGATTGTGTCAATAAGTCTTACTTTGAACCTTACAGGCCATCTCCAAAAAGAATTGAAGTGCCAGATGGAACAAATTTACAGCTGCAGTTTAGGACAAAGTTGCCCTTGCCACCGTTTATGGGAGGAAAAGTGGAAGGTGAGTAAGGTACGACGATACACGTCGTGTTGATTAATGAAACTACTGGTCATATCGTCACTACTGACCCAGAGTCCTCAGCAAAATTCGAGAAGAAGAAGGGTGGACTGGGGAAGAGTTCGATTCTCATTTAGTCAATATATTATTTATACTGTAGTTGATATTATTTCTACACAAAATTAATATTTTATTTTATAAAAAATATATGATATTTTTATATTAATATAAAATTATTTTATCATGCATTAATGAACAATAAATTTAATTAAAATTTAATTTATTATTTAGAAATATAATAAAATATTAATAATTATGATTGTTTATTTTACATCGTGCATCATATGGGTGTTAATCTGAATAAGGGTGTTAAATCACGCATAAATATTTATTTACACTCATTTCCATTGATACATTTTTGTTCAGACACTGAAGAAGATTAATGACATTAACATTTGATCATTTTTTACTTTTTCGCTTTATAAAATCATCCGGTCCTTATCTATTTCCTCTTTACAGAAATACTTGCTTTATATAATCTTCATTATCACTCAATTTTGTGTATATTTACTGAAAACCTAATCTAATACAATTATTATATCGATTAATAATATAATAAATATTTTGAATTCACATATGTCAATTAGTAAACAATGACTTATTTATTCGAATAAATAAATATAGTGTGATTTAAATAGTTTATAAAATTATAATCTATTCTTCTCCGAGACTTCATAGGCTCTAATACTTAAATTATTACATTAATTTTTAAAAATTAGTTAACCTATTTTAAAATTTACGTTTAGTCTTTTTATATGTTATGTGTTATTCTATACCTCTATTCATGACTAAAAATACTTTTGCTACATCCTTTTAAAAAAATACATTATTTTATAACTTTAATTAAATAATTATTGATTCATTATGAACATATATTTCATATTTTTATCACTATATTTTTTTATAACGCAAAGTATTTCTATCAATATGTTATTTTCGTTTATATAAAGTAATTAATTATGTTATATCATTGAGATGGAGTCACTTTTATTTTTAAAATAAATATATTAATTTATTTTAATTACTATATTGTGTGTAATTATAATATAAATGAAAAACTAGTTTTACTGTTTAAGACTAACTATCAAATCTACGTTCCAACATAGCCTAACATAACCAAGTATGTAAAGTAAATAGTGCACGAGACACACAACTTGGTTACGCAGTTCGGTGAAATCCACATACGTCTGTTGGGCCTGACCCAGTTCAGAATAAATTCAATAATCAGAGATATAGTACAATGTACATCATACAACTATACTTATCTTCTAATTACAACGTGTGGATTTTGCAACCTCCCCTTGCTACTGATCTACCTTGATCAGACTCCCTCTGACCTCAAAACTCATTGACATTGTATCTCCTCCTCCCGAGAAATTAAGGTATACGTTCTGAATTTTGAACAACATGTCACGTATGCTGAACATATAAAATTTGGCTCTTACCAACCAAACTTCTCGGCATAATGTATTGTGAAGTACAAATTTGTTTTCTCAATTAAATTCACACCTCTTGCAGCCGTTAATGTCCTCTATTTATAGTCCATATGCAGATCAAAATGCTCCATAATTATCTACATAATATTCATATTCCTTATCTGCTTATGAAGCATATCCAAATCGTATAAATAAAGGGATTTTCCTTATCTCAAATATCTCATAATATTCCATAATATCTCATTCCATAATTATAGGGTTTTCCCATAAAACCATGATGCTTCTAAACGGTTGATTCAAATATAGCTAAAACTCCAAGTTTCCATAAATTAATTTCGTCGCAATATTCTGAACACCAAAATTGAACTTTCACGGTATGTTCCAACATGGAAAATTTGAAGTGCGCGTATACTTCCTTCTCCATTTCAAATTATGATTTTAATCAAATCTCTTAGAGATAGGAATTACCAAATATAATTCCTTGAAAAATATTTCGTCCATATCTATTTTCATAGCTAAATATTCCAAATCAATTCCAATTCCATAAATCTAATTCAATCTCATAAATATATGAATTGATATATTCTCCAATCAAAACACCAAGAACAAAAATAATTCTTCTCGGATTACTACTCCACCTTCCTTATATCATTAACATTTTTTTTGATGTTTCAACACAGACTATCCATATTTGCATAACTTCCACAAATTGCCAACTAGATAAATTTGGACTTTACAATCCCTCCCCCCTTGGCATTTTGTGGAACCAACCACCTTTTAGAATTTCATCGCAAGAACTTATGCATATACAGACATCATCTTTGAAAACCATTCTGAATGTTGGAACATAACATCTCCCCCTGAATTCCAGAACTTTCTCAACATCCAGGAATAATAAGCATGTTGTAACATCAGCCCAATGGATCCAATAAAGTCATCTAAGAAATCCAAAACATCTCGCCCCGGGGACCATAAACACACTAACATCAATAGACACAGAAATCCAAAGAAGAATATCCAATAAATGCAACTCCTCCTGAAGCAAGCATCTGGATTATGTTGGAACATAGCCATAGCAGAACCTCCAACTGTCTTCAGGAGCAGCTATCTATGCCTTCTCCTTTACTTTGGCCTGGTAGTCAAGTTAGATGAAGTAGCATTCCCTTGAGCGGCCATTGAGACTAAAATCCTCCAGTAATTTCTGATAAAGTCTTATCATCTGTCGCTACAAAGTCCTCAACATAGAATCGTCTCTAAATCCTTAAGAGTAGGTAGTCCAAATCACTGATTGATCAGTCTTCTAGAAAATATCATTACACTGTCTCTGATGTAAACTCTGTTGTACCACTCAGAATCCGGATCAACATTGTCTTCCATAATCTGCTCAACTTGTGTTGGAACATCAGTCCCCAGATGTTGGAACATAGCAACTCTCAGTTTCAGTTCCTGCTGCCGTGTTGGAACATGAGAGTCCTCAGCCTCTTCAACCTGCTCTATAAACTGTTCTTCCTTATGTGTATAACCAGTCTCAAATAATTCAGGTTTATCAATCTCCATATCCACACACTTCTCCCCATGTCTTCATACTATGTGTTGGAACATGACTGGCATCACTGCTTTCCAACTCCTCATCATCCCAAACCAAAATATCAAGAGGAGTTATCTCTCTTATCTATTCGATCGTCATATGCAATTCATGATCAAACTTGACCACTTTATAATCACGCCAATCATAAATTCTTCTTTTCACCAACATCACATCGATCACCAACTTCCAACATGTCCAACTACACCTCCATTTTTTGTTCTCTTTTTCTCCTTTTCATTTTTTGTGTTTTTTTCAAATTTATATACACAAATGAAAATACTCAAAACTGAACAAAAACTAACAAAAGTACCTTAGATTTTCTTCCCCTCGACGAAAACCTTTCTGAATAGGAAAGGTAGTGAGCCGATCAAACCATTCCCTTGTGCTTCTTTTGATCCATACAAAGCCTTCTTGAGTTGATGATATACTTCCTGGCAACTTGCTTTATTATCATTGCATTCCAATAGCCCAAGTTCTTTTTGCACTGCCGCAATCCAATACTCATCAAGTAGAGCCTCTTTGTAATTCTTTTGTTTAAGGAGGAAGAAAAAATATTGTAGACCAGCATGTTCTCTATAGTAAACCCGAGGGATAGATCGAATCCTTCTTCCGCTTGATCAAGCCTGCATTGATGTTGGAACATAGAAGAGTTATGGGAAGGACAGTGTTCCAACATCGCTGAATCAGCTTCATCCGTAAGATTTACCTCATCAAATGTTTGAACATGATCAGCCGTTGACATTTTAAGCTCATAATATTTAACACTCAAGCAGTTCACTTCTTGTTCCAACAAATAACATTTGTCGGATGACCGAATACCAGTAAGCACTTTGTTGTTGCCATGTTTCACTATGCACTTCTTCTTATGGAATTCTATGGTCATATTATCATCACATAGTTGGCTGATACTTAGGAGATTAGCCTTTAGATCTTCCACAAATAGAACACCGGTAAAGGTTAAAAATCCCTTTATAGACAACTCACATTTTCCAACTACCCTGCTTTTCTTTCCATTACCAAAGGTATCAAATCTGCCATCACAGGGTTCGATCTTCCTTAAGTACTCTTGTGATCCAGTCATATGTCGAGAACATCCACTATCAAAGTACCACAAATCCTAGAGTATGCAATAAAAGAAGTATGAGCAACAAGGAAAGTATTAGTGCATTTAGGAACCCATATCTTTCAACCATCTTTGATCGTTGGACGTCATCTATGTTGGAACATGCAGACAGTTGTCATCCATTCATGATGTCTCTGAGGAGTTTAAGACATTGATCCTCTGTATGACCTTGGTAGGTGCAGTAGCTACAAATAAGAGGTTTGTATTGCCGGGTTTTGATCACTTTTCTCTCCATTTCTTGAACCTCTGATTTGAAATCTACAGTGTTTCTTAATGGCTTGCCATAGCCAATTCTTTGTCGATCTCCAAAACTTTTTCCCATGGTCAAAATATCATCGAGCTTTGCCTTTCCAGTATTTAACTTGGTGATTGTTACTTCTGTCATCTCTGCTCTCTCATTCACAGAATACAATCTCAACTTTAGATCCTCGATTTCATTCTTAAGTTTTTCAACCAATACTACTAGTTCCTTTTTCGTGTCGGCCAATTGATTTTTTTTCATCTTTAGGGACTTGTTTGCATCGGCAACCTTCAACCACATGTCATACATTTGTTCATATGAAGTGTATATATCTTCATCACTCACTGTTTGGTCCTCATCATTGCTGGAAGTATCGTCAGAACTTATGTTGGACTATACAAATGTATCTGTGTTGGAATATACAGACTTGTCTATGTTGGAACATACATCCACACCCTCCGTATCATTGTGAATTTTTGCTCCAAACGCCACACAATTTCTAGCAAGTTCTTCTTTATCTTTTTCATCTTCACTCCACGGGGTTACATATGACCTTCATTTCTTCTTCTGGGTATTAGCACATTCAGCCTGGATATGCCAAAAACCTTCACATTATCTACATTGAATCCTCCCTGGCTGTTTTGCTTCACCACTTTGATTTCTAGAGAACTGTTGATTTCCTTGCTCCATGCATATTCCACCATTATTTCCACCAGTTCTTTCTTGTGATTTCTCATTCACCACCTTTTTCAGCATTCTTGAGAAATTCTTAGTGATGAGAGCAATTTCTTCAATACCATTCTCACTATCTGATTTGTGGTTATCCCGTGATGGAGATACTTTAAAGGCTAATTCCTTCTGAGTTTTCTTTGCAAGTTGTTCCATAGTCATCTGATATATCTGTAGTGATCCCATCAACTCATCCAAGGACATTGTGTATACATCTCTAGCTTCCTCTGTTGCTGCAACCTTCATTGTAAATCTCTTGGGCAGTGATCTCAAGGTCTTCTTTACCAACTTAGATTCCTTGTAGACTTTTCCCAGTTGACAAGCCATAGTAGAGATGTCTCGAAGTTTTCCATTGAATGTCACAATCGTATCATCCTCCTCCATTTTCAATTCTTCAAACTTTGTTATCAACATCTGTAGTTTGGATTCACGTACACGATTGGTTCCTTCATGTACAGTCTACAAACTATCTCATGCTTTCTTAGCCTGATGATATGTAGAGATGAGTATAAACTGATTTTCATCCACTGCTGTGAAGATAGCATTTAACACCTTGGAATTAGCCAATGAAGCCTTCAATTCATCTGGAGACCATGATGATTTATCCTTGAGTTTTTGTTTCCTTGAACTTGACTCTCATTCTTTCTCCTTCGAGCTGGATTATTCATCTTCAATTGGGGATTCCACTCGGTTTCAACGAAGTGAGATGCAAGTTCATCCAGTGAATTTATAAAGACTCCCATGCGTGCCTTCCAATAGTTGTAGTTTGTTCCTTCCAGCAATGGTGGCCGAGACGTAGAAGCTCCTTCCTTTGTCGCCATAGTAAAACCGGATCACACTTTCCTTGACACAACCAAGGTAGAACGTACGTGACCAAGCTCTGATACCAATTGAAAATTGGGTTTTACTGTTTTAGCTTAACTCTTAGCTCTATGTTCCAACATGGTGTATCTAACCAAGTATGTAAAGTAAATAACGAACGAGACACACAACTTGGTTATGTAATTTGGTGAAATCCACCTACATCTGCGGGTCTGGCCCAGTTCAAATTAAATTCACTAATCAGAAAGATACAGTACAAAGTACACCATACAACTATACTTATCTTCTAATTATTAACGTTTGGATTTTGCAGGCTCCCATTGCTACCGATCCGTCTTGATCAGACTCTCTCTGACCTCGAAACTCGTCGACGCTGGATCTCCTCCTCCCGAGGAATTAAGTTATACGATTCTGAACTTTATCAACAGGTCACGTATGTTGGAGCATATAAAATTTGGCTCTTTGCAAGTCTCTCAGCAGAATGTAATCTAAAGTATAGATTTTTCTCAATTAAATTCACACCTCTTGCAACTATTAATGTCCTCTATTTATAGTCCATATGCAGATCAGAATGAACTGTGATTATCTCCACAATATTTCTATTCCTTATTTGCTTCTGAAGCATATCCAAATCCCATAAATAAAGGAATTTTCCTTATCTCAAATATTCCATAATATTCTACAACTCCAATTTCATAATTATAGGGATTTTTCAATAAAACCATTATGCTTCTAAACGGCTGAATCCAATATTTCTAAAACTCCAAGTTTGCATAAATGAAATTCACCGCAATATTCTAGTCGCAAATCTGATTGTTTTAAGTATGTTCCAACATGCAAATTCTGAAGTCTTGTGCGTGTATACTTTCTTCTCCATTTCAAATTTTGATTTTAATCAAATCCCTTGAAGATAAAAATTACCAAATATAATCCCTTGAATAATATCTCGTCCATATCTATTTCCATAGATAAATATTTCAAATCAATTCCAATTCTATAAATCTAATACAATCCCATAAATATAGTAATTGATATATTCTCCAATCAAAATCTATCTGGACGAAATATTACTTCTCACATTCATCTTCGCATTACTTATTGGCAAAGTATTGGAAAAGACGGCCTTTCCATAGGATTATGGAAAGACGGAGTTTAATTATAATTATAATAATAAAAGGTAAAAGGTCTTTGTTGCAATATTAAATTTTTATTATTCAACGTGTAATAGTTATAAATTTTATAACCCGGTTCATACAACCCAAAAAATTTTATCTTAATTTCTTCTAATTTACACTTTAAACCTTGGTCTCATCTTGACTTATGAAAAGATGGTCTTTCAAGAGACTAACTCTTACTTATTCCACCGAAATTTCCTTGTATGATGTTTCAACATAAACTATTCCATATTTGCATAATTTCCACAAATTGCCAATTAAATAAATTTGGACTTTACAAAATATATTAATTTAACTGATTTATTCGAACATTTTTCATGTAGACAGACACATGATGCTTTTCTCCCTAGTTTTATTTGTATAAAATTTTAGCATAAGTGATCACAAATATTCCATAATTACTCTGCTAGGAGATCGCACGAGATAGGCTTTTGTAGAATTGGCTCGTGCTCGTGCTCGTGCAATTATTGTGCAATCAAATCAAGAAGCTCAGAAGGTTAGCTCTTTGAGTTCAGCTGCAGTTGTGCTTCGCTTGGAGCTTGTCTGGGCATTGTATTTGCGGTTGTCATGGGTGCAACATCAGTTTTGAGGAATCCATGACTATATTCTGGACACTGATTCAGTGTTATTATTCGCTCAAACTTTTGGACACGTCAGGCATTCAATGTGAACTCAAATTTTCAAGAATTCCTTTTTTCACATTCAAACTCTTGTGCGTTATGGGAGCATCAGTTTTGGGTGTCACTACCAAAGTCTCAAAGGAAAGGATTCATCTTACAATAATGAAATTACAAATATTGAATTTATAGTTCAATTTAAATTTGTAATGAGATAATTGTATCAAATACACCATCATATCTCCCGGAAATAATGCTGAAATTGAAGAATAAGAAAACGTGATATATTTTGAAGATGGTTTTGAGGCAATGCTGAAAATAAAGAATAAGAAAACATGTTGTATTTAGAAGATATTTTTTCGATTAATCAAGTTTATAATAAAACAAAAAATTTCAAAGGTACAATTTTTAACCTCTTTATTACTTTTTTTTAAACCCAATATAGTTTGTGTCTTTATTACTAAAAAGTTCAAAATTCAAGGGGAAGAAATAAGGTGTAATTTATTTGGGCAAAATACAAAATTAAAACTATTATCTTCTAAAGGTATCAATTTAACCTTGTAAAATTTGAAAGTGCGGTTCTAACCTTAAGTTTTTCAGTAAATGTGCATATATAATCTTTCGACACTATTAAACGTTGATTTGATATTTTTCAACATTGACCAAATCTAAAAATACAAAAATGTGCCTAGTTTAAAACTAAAATTTTAATAACAAAAATACCCCCATAATTCCTCATCTTCTTCATCTCTAAAACAACCGCCACCACCACCGCCGCCCTACCCGCCAGGCCAAATCCGCCTAGCCAAGCAAATCCTAAACCACTAATTGAACTCCCATTGACTTAGAGCATGTGTGGTGGGGGTTTTAGAGTGGGTTGAATTAAAAATAGAGACCGAATTGGAACAATTTATACCCACGGTGGGGGGATGAAATCTGTCCCAATTGTTCAAACCCGCGGGCCCGGGTTTGAAAATGGGAGTAGCCCCATTCAGCCCAATGTCAGGCGCACGTGGGAAGTGGGGCTTCCCTGCCTCGCGCCGTTTCTTTTATTCACTCTAGGGTGCCACGTGGCACCCCAGATTGGGCCACGTGGCACCCTCCAAAATTTATTTTTAAAAATTAAATTAAAAGGCATTTTTAAAAATCCAAAAAAATGGAAAATTTTACAAAAAAGCTTATATTTATTTTTTACAATCTAAATAAATTTTTGGCTCTTTTTAAAAATCAAAATTACATTCTTTAAAAAATTGTTTCTTTTGTTTAATTATGGTTCATAAAATAAATTTTAAAAATTGAAATTAATTTCAAAAATGAGATTTCAAAA
>JAULKM010059484.1:0-28389 GCA_032355605.1 Rubia tinctorum | reverse complement strand
AGTGTATTAAATGCCAGATCATGCAAAATGGGGAAGCTGTTGGAGTTGAGTCAAAAAAATATAGGGAATATTGATTTTCATTCCCTATTTTAGAGAAAATTATATGGAAGCTGTTGGACTTGCTCTAAATGGCACTAGTTTTGTTGTCTTTCCATTTACCAATTCTAGTGTAATCATTTCAGGCATGACATGTTAACGTGAACAGCTAATTAATCATAATTGCACTGTCACTAGTTTTTTTTTTAAATAGTCATAAAACCACCGAACAAAAAATTTGTAAGTAATCATTTGAAATACGGGTTTTTCATAAATCTAATAAAAAATGTAATTAGGATTGGAAACCAACCGAGCCGAGTTTGAGCTAAAGGTTGTAAATTTTGTAGTTTTAGTCCATGGTCCGACGCTAGAAACATGTGTTTTCTAATGCATTTAACGTATAATTTAGTAGCTTTTGTATGGTAGATTGTTAGGTTTAAGTGGGTTTACATTATACTATTGTAACAGGGGGCATTAAAGGAGGTTATGTCGGATCATTAAACGCACTTTCATGGTGGCTTCTCTGGTCCCGCCTTCCATTATCTATCAAAGAATGTAAAGAGGAGTGCAAAGGAACAGAGCAGAGCTCGAACTAAGAGTCGTAAATTTCATGGTCTTAGTCCATGATCAGACGCTAGAAGCATTTGTTTCCTAATGCATTTAGCATATCTTTTAGTAACTTTTGTATGGTAGATTGTTAGGTTTAAGTGGGTTTACATTATACTAGTGTAAAAGGGGGTCATTAAAGGCGGTTATATCATACCATTAAAGGCACTTTCATAGTGTCTTCTCTGGTCCCACCTTCCATTGCCTATCAAAGAAGACGGTTCCAATAATCGCCATTAAAAAAGCCAACAAATGTGTTTATAAATCGCCTTTAAAATGGTAAGAGAACTGCCTTTAAATGTTTCAGGGCTCAGAAATATGTAACTTCCCTCAGACCATGGCCGTACTTTCCGTAGTTGAAAACTCATGTAATTCCAAACTCATAAATGGCCCTTCAGAAATACTGATGTGTGTGATTAATGTTGTTTATTTGGGTATTAAATTGAGCTTTTATGAGGATAATGTATACTTTAGGTGTGTTTTTTGTGCATATTTAATGAATGGAAAATTTTGGATGTGAAAGCAAGAAAGATGTGAAAATTGAAGAGTTTTGAAGTTTAAATGGAAGATTAATACTATACTCTTTTTCTCAACGGGTTTTTTAATGAGATAGTATGCTTCTTGAAGAATTAATGAAGAAATATTGTTTCTTGATTTTGGCATTTGTAATTTAAATAATTGTAAGAAAATAAATATTTACTTTTATTATTATTATTTAGTTAAATATAGTAATAATTATAATTTCCAAAGAATTTTATTTACTTTTCAATTCTTTTAGAAGTTTGAAAAAGTAGAGTTTAGTGATCACGCAGGGGCGGACAGAAGCTTTTACATGTCACGGGATTTAGTTCGTTTTCATGGAAAGCATCTGTCATACTACTTTGTTTCAGGTGAATGATTGTTTAGCAGCATAAGCATACTGGGCATAATTTCTTTGTTTGATTTTCATGCAGCAATAGGAATCCGATTTGTATTCTTTTATTCGTTATATTAATATTATACGAGTCCATCTCCTGAGAGATCGTCTCAAGGTGATATCAGGGGCTCCTGAAGATATAAGATAAAAGTAAATAAAATTTTGGGATCATTTAATAAATACTTAACATTCGGGGTCTTTTCTTAAGATACTGGTAAACTATAGGGACTGATTTGCAAAATATGAAAAGAAAGACAATTTTTCGCACGCCTCATCTTCTCCGGTGATTTGCCACCACTCCTTGTCGGAGATGAGTTCGCGTTCCCCGTCATTATTTCCTCCTTTTCCCTCACTCTTGCCCTTCCCTTCTCCATCCGATGCTATCTAGTTTCACAGAATTGAATCAATGTGACAAGAGGAGTTTCTAAGTAATTTGATTCGGCAGAGAAGATGGAGTTGATAGCCGTGTTGATGACGTCAATTTAAGGATTCTGGAGGTGAGGATTCAGATGGTGATCTCCGATGTTCGATTTTGGTGTTGACAGCTGCAATTTTCGATTCTGGAGCTGAGGGATTCAGACGGAAAGATTTCGGTGATTAGAGGGCTTCAAATATGCCATTATAAATCAGGTCACATTTTGGGGGCCAAAATTGTGACACTACTACAAAATAAGGCTAATGTAATATTTTAATTGCAACACTTATTAAAAATGTTATAATAGTTTATAAAGTGTTACATAAACATTTGAAAAGTGTTAATTAAACATTTGAAAAGTGTTACATAAATATTGAAAACTGTTACCTAAAATTTAAAAAACGGTTACGTTATATCTAATGCAACATCACCTAAGGTAATACTTGTAAAAGTGTTACTATAGGTTCAAAGTGTCACAATAGCACCTAAAATAACACTTTTACAAGTATTACCTTAGGTGATGTTGCATTAGATCTAAGGTAACACATTTTAAAATTTAGGTAACACTTTTCAATATTTATGTAATATTTTTCAAAGATTTAAATAAAACTTTATAAGTTATTATAACATTTTAAATAAATGTTACAAATAAAGTTTTACAAAATCTCTAATTTGTAGTAGTTTGATTTGGTGTTGGACTAAAAATCAGCCCAAATTGGCCCATCAAACCAAAAGTATAAAAAATCAACTAAAATCTCTTTATTATCAAATAAAATAACTAAACCTCAATTTTAAACTTCAAATTTAAATATGTAAACATGATATAAAATATTTAAACCATCATATAAAAATATTATACATGTATAATTGAAAAAAAAATGTTAAACATCTAATAAAATTTAAAATACATATGAAATTAAAATAATTAAACATCAAATCATAATGGTTAAATATTAAATGAAAAAACTAAAAAAATCAAATTATAATGATTAATAATCAAATGAGAGTAGTTAAATATCTAATTAAAATACACATGAAGTAGTTAAATATAACAACAATTAAAAATATACACCAAACTAAAACAATAATACTTAAAATATATATTAAATTAAAATAGTAAAATATGTAATATAAAAACTATACATATTAAATAAAAATATTCAAACATCAAATAGAATTACTAAAAGTATTTAAAAATTAATATTAAAATAGGTAAATATCAATATAAAAATATAAAGACAAATTCACAGTAATGAAACATCAGAAATATATCAAATAAAAATATAATATTTATTAATAAGAAACATCAATATCAATTTTTAAAATGACATGCATAAAATCTAACACATTAATAAAAAAAAATATCTCCAACAAGTGTTGAAAATATACATTCCATTGTTGTAGCATTTGAAATAACTTCTTTGACGTTCCACTTCTATCCACTGATTTTATTATTATTTTACATGATAATATAAAGATGTCAGATGATGCGTATCACTTTATATATATATTACAAACAAGACATAAAATATCAAACATTGATAACTCAAAATCAAATTAATTCAATAAATTATCATTGGCACAACAAAAAAACATATAAAATTAGCATATAAAAGTGGAAACCTTTAAATTAACTTTTACGCCAGCCTATGAAAATGTCAATCGTCATAACTATCGAACCATTAAATACCATTCATTACAAAAGGGTCCAAATGCTCTAAAAAATCGCTAACAAAAAAATAATAAAAAATCAAAATCAAGCTAAAACATCAATAACAATCCAATGCCTCGGCTCTAACAAATAAACCGATATTTTTAAAACATCTTTCTCAAACAATACATAAAAAATAATCAAAATTTATTTTCTTCCCCCAAACGTTTTTCCTTCGTTGCTCACTTATTCATAAACTTGTCTTATCTTCTGCTGGTTTTAAAGAGGATGACTTTTATACTCCATCAACGCCAAGATCAAAGGTCGAATCTGATCCTCTGTTCAAAGAAATACTTTCAAAAAATGATTGCTCATAGCATTTTTGTATTATATCATCAATGGCATCATAAAGCTCTGTCTTGGAAAGTATTCTTGTGAAATAAACATAAAACATCACATACAATAAATAAAACATCAACATCTGAAATTAAAACATCACAATAGCATTCATCACATCACTGACAACTACATTGAGAAACATCAAATACAGTATTTAAAATATCAATATCGAAATTTAAAAATATGAACAATACACACTAAAGTATCAAAAGAACAAAACTGAACATCATTTGCATACTTATATATGAAAACACCACAAGTATCATGAAATTATAACATTACACGCATAACAATACTAGAGCTTAAACATGAAAGATCAAAGATAGGATCTGAAATATCAACAGTAACTAAAACATCAAAGCTATAAAATAAAATAAAAACTTACAGTTCCTTCTTCATTCTCGATTGCAGCAACAGGGGGCAAGTGTTCTTAGACATCTAAGAAACAACAACACAAAAATTAGTACAAATCGTAACAAAATCCTAAGATATCACACACAATCAAAACTGCACATCAATTGCATACTTAAGTATGAAAACACCACAAGCATCAAACACTGAAATTAAAATATCACATACAGTATTAAAACATCAATATCTGAAATTTAAACATCACAATAGCACACATAACATGACTGACAACTACATTGTGAAACATCAAATACAGTATTTAAAACATCAACCACATTATCTAAAACATCACATTTGGAAAATAACAAAACTTACAAATCCCCGTTCCTTCTCGATTGCACCAACAGTGGGCAAGCGTTCTTGGACATTTAAGAAACAATAACAACAACAACTCAAAAATTACCACAAATTGTAACAAAACCCTAAGATATCACACCAAATCAAATACAAAAAATTGAACATCAATTGCACATTTAAAACACTACAAGTATCAAATACTGAAATTAAAACGTCACATCAAACAAAAAATGTGAAACATCACAGTATTTAAAACATCATATCTGAAAAATAACAAAAATTTACAGATTCTCTTTCCTTCTCGATTGCACCAACAGTGGACAAGCATTTTTACACATCTAATAAACAACAAAAACAACACAAAAATTACCACAAATCGTAACAAAATCCTAAGATATCACACACAATCAAAACTGAACATTAATTGCACACTTAGGCATGAAAACACAACAAGCATCAAACACTGAAATTAAAACATCACACCAACACAGATAACAACACTTAAAGCCTAAAACATGAAACATCAAGCTGAAAACTAGAAACATCAATAACTGTATCTAAAACATCACTGTTGAAAACTTACGAATCCTCCTTCCTTCTCGATTGCAGCAGTGAGGCAAATCATCTTAGACATCTAACAAACAGCAGCAACAACACAAATATTAGCACAAATCCATAAGAATAACTCACAAAATACAAAAAAAATAGAGAAATCTCTAAATATTACTCACTATAACCTACAAAAACCCTAAAATATCACATGAACCAAAGAAAGTAAACAAAAATTGGAAAAAAAACAAAAAAATATACATAAAAATCTGAGCAAAGACATTACCTTTGAAAATAAACACGAAACAAAGGGCGTATTGTGTTCAGACGCCGAAAACCAAAGCTAAAACCAAAAAATTTGTCGGGAAATGAAGTGCATTTCTTTGCGTTCATCGCAAATCACTGTTTGCATTCATCTAGTCTCTGTGTTCTTCCCTACACGAGAAATATGGAAGAAAACGGAGAAAATGAGCGGTCGAATTGATGGAAGATGGAAGAGAAATTGAGAGGAGGGAGAAGAAGATAGAACGATGGAGAAGAAAGGAGAGGAGAGAGAAAGCATCAGAAAAATATGGGAGAATAAGTAGAAAGATTGATATTTATACTAGGACTTAAACATAAATTAACAAAATTTCACATCCAACCCCCGAACTTTTAAAATTTCAATTAGAAACCCCATGTTGAATTTTTTACAATTTAATCTCTAGTCTTACAGTAAGACCGTCTCATACAATACTTTGTCATCATGAATAACGAAGAAATTAAACGACTTTATAATTTCAAAAGATAATTTATAAACCAAAAATAAAAAACAAACCCATTTAGTACATGCTAATTGTATATATTTTAAACAAGAATGTTGTATATTTAGACTCCCAATAAATTCTACTCCCACCATCCCTACAAAACCTGCTTAATTTGATTTGTGGAAGTCAACTGCATAAGAGTTTAATTATTAATATTTTTATTAGTGGATTAAATTAGAAGATTCTTGTCTGCCTCCCTCCTCTCTCCCAAAAAGTCTCACTTTTTTCTTCAATTTTCTTTTACTCATCTTCCTATCATGGGGAGATGGAAAAATAACAGTTTATTTAATTGATGTTTCTGTTACTGAATAAGTGTGGAACTTGTCTCCGGACATTAGTTTTATTCTTCGACATTATCGATTAGATTGTTCTATTTATGAAAAAAACTTGATTTCATTGTTCATGTCGATGTATTGTTCTCAATCTGTTTGCACAGATCATGTGTTCGTATTCTGTTTGTGTTTTTATCTCGGAGTTTCCGTTAATTTAGATATGTCAGATTTGTATTTTTCAAGGTGTTTACAGTTTGAAAAATATATAACGTGATTGGACCAAGTGGTGTTACAATTGTAGAAAATCTCTATTTGGCATAGTGATATTGATGCATGATACGCTCCTCTGTCAAGTGGTCATGATTTTTTAGGGAAGCAAGTTAATAACCCCGAGAGCGATGTTACATTTTTTTATTGGATATCTAATTTGTATTGGTATAGATGATCATTCTGGTTGATATGTAATTTAGATATTCTTACAATGTATTATTTATTGCTAGAAACTAGTTAGATTGGATGTCAATTCCACTCATGTAATCGCCGTTGGGCATTTTCCCCAACATCTTCGATTATTGATTTCAAAAAATAAAAAAACTATTTTATGAGTGGGTCTCCTGACAGAGGGTCTGTCCATAAGCAATGGACATGCCAAGGACGTATCTGTAATTAACAAAAAATGTAAAAATTCGTGGGCTGGGTCATTGAATTACGGGATGGGTTATAACAAATAAACCCAACCCTTCTCTTCTCCTTCTTCAACGCATTGCCTTTCTTTTTCCTTCTTCTTCCTTTTGCGAACCAACTAGCAATTTATCCTTCCTTCTTCTTCTTCGATCGATTTGTAATCATTCCTCCTTCTTCGATCGATCTATTCCTCAAACATTCCTTCTTCTTCGATCTGCAAACTTCCTAGCCCACCAAATCATTCTCTGATTGATTCGTCTTTTATTTCCAATGAGCTCTTCAAACAATCGGTTACTGTCCGGAGAAATTTGCAATGAGATATTCGCCCTGCAACAAGATCTACATCAACATATTTCAAATTTAAACGAATGAAATTTAGTTTCAAAAGGATGAAGTTTTTCCTAATAGTGTTGAATGTATAATTTTTTTCACACTTGAATGAGTTTATATTGTTAAATTGTCTTCAATGTAAATGAAATTGTTGCTGAAACTTCTGAATGAATGAAATCTGCTGCTATGAACATGTAAAAAATATGTGGCAAATATTTGAAAAATGAACTAAATGCTGCTGAAAAAATTTCATAAATACCGTGCACATGTTACCTTACAATACGTATCGTCTGTATTACAATATGCACATGCTTTAAAAGCTCTGATTATTAATTATGAAACCTTTCCAAGAGATCGTGTATAATTTAAGTTATGAATCGTTTCTGTTTTGTTAAAACATGCAGATGTTAGTCTACTAGTTTATGTTATTATTTTAAACAAAACAGAGGAGACTAAAATTTGACAATTTTAAATTGTCATATTAACTCTGCATTAATTACTTTACAACATGAATTGTTTAAATAAAAACACGCGTCTGATTTTTAAATTGTCAATTCCTTTTATGCATAGCAAAACTTTGCCATGAGAGATAGTGCATAAGTTACCTTTTAAATTATTTTTGTTTTGTTAAAATATAAATCTATTAGCCTACAACTAGTATTTCTTATAGTATATGTAACACATATCACATAATTTTGTAGTTTTTCAAATTTTCATATGTACTGCATTTAATATCTTACAATACATACTGATTACATTAAAACATTTATTTATTTTCAAAAACATGAGCATATTTCCCTGATTTAAATCAAAGAGAGGTCACAGAAAGCCTTGCTCGCGTGAAAGGAACACATGTGAAGAATTGCATGCCTTTTATAAAAAAAACATGCAAACACGAGAGGGACTCTTAACATCTAAACAAAATGGAAGATAAAGTGCTCGTAACAGAAATCTTCCATTAGAGAACTTACAATTACAATAGTATTCCTATCTAGATTAAACAACAGTCTCTAATACAATGAATTAGGAGTGGAAAATGGGTGGACGGGTCAAATATGGGTCGGGTAATATTGGTAATTAAAAATATGGGTATGACCCATTTTGGCTCATTTTATGACGGGTAAAAAATGAGTCGGGTCAAAATGGGTCGGGATGAAACCCGCTCAACCCGTGGATAAAAAATCATTCAACTCACGGGTAAAAAATAGATAAACCCACAGGTTTCAACCCGTTTATAAACCCATATGGGTTTGATGAAAAACAGGCAAACCAAGCAATTAATCTGCCACTTACGTATAGAGGCAAGCACACATATAAAAACGAAATATAAAATATAAGGAATCCCAATCCCAGGGTGATGGTAGAGAATCATCATTCACCGAATTGAGAGAATCCCAAACCGTAAAAAGAGGAAAGGAAATGATTATAAATACCAACCAAATATTAACTAACGGATTCATTACGTTTGATTCCCTTTCCCCATTCTGATTCCCCCAAACCAAAAAGCCCCTTAACATTTTCATAGTTACTGTTTTTCATCGTAAGAGCCACAATATAAGGATGAAATAGCAGTGAAGTGTTCTAACTGCAACTCATAAAAATTGAAACATAACCATTCGGTTAAACATCGCGATCAAAACAAAACATTCTAATAACCTACTAACTCACATGGGTAAAATTTGCGGGTTCCAACTCATACATTGACCCATATGAATTTATATACCAAATATATATGGGTAAGTTCACTGGTTTCAACCCATATGGGTAAACCTGCGATCAACCCACAAACTCAACCCGTATGACATATATTTTTTAATTACCCATTTGACCCATTACCAATTTAACTCATTACCCATTTTACCCATACCCACTCGGTTCAAAAATAAATAACCTGCTTAACCCGCAGGTTGAGGTACTATTTTACTACCCCTACAATGAATAAATTATTAATTTTCAAAAGCGAATCATCCTCGAATCTCCAAGTTCAGTGTCATCTTCATCTGAATCCTCCTCGTGTCGGAATGTTTTGTGGAGTTCAATGTTCAATATTGTTCGATTCCTTAAAAGTTATAACCACTTCAAGTTTTGATCCAACACCTGCAAATAATCATACACATTGGATATTAATAGTTGCACCATATAAGCAAACATGTACAATTTCTAATTCAAAACGAACAATAATTAACAATGAAAATAAAAGTCAAACCCAATAAAACTAACAAGTACAAACTGGATGCAAACAGATGCTACATATAAGTAAACATAAGCAGATCCTAATTCAAAATGGATAATCAACAACCAAATGACTATTTTGCCCTCAAAATTGACGTTTTTACTGAACCATACTCTTTAACCTGATGGAAGGGTTATGATTCAGCACTTTTGTTAGTTCAGGGGGCAAAAGTATTAAAAAAATAAATTAGGGGATAGAGGTAAACGATGGGAAGAGTAAGAGGGCCCTTGAAGTCGTTCGCCCAATGTGAAATTGCTTATTTACCCCTAAATTTAACGTTTTGACTGAACCTGACGCTTTGATCGGACAGAAGGCCAGGATTCAGCACTTTTGTTAGTTCAGGGGGCAAAAGTATTCAAAAAAGAAATTGAGGGCCAAAAGTGAACGATGGAAAGAGTTAGAGGCCTCTGAAGTCGTTTGCCCTTCTTTATATGATTGTACTATTTGTACTCATTATAAATATCAGTACACACAGTTCCCACAGTTGTGAATTTTACATTTTATTATAGTATCAATCATACAAGTTTCTCTAAATCTTGCATTTTCTCTTCTGGAAAATTTCAAAACCCTAAACCCTACTCTTCAATTTGAATTTAGCCGCTCATCGTGGTTTTTCTTTTTTTATCACCGACCCAGAGCTACTATTTCCCGTTGCTAACCGGTCTGATCCTCCTCCCTGCTTGGATTGCATCTCTGCTGCCTGTTTCTTTTATGATCTATCATGCCTCTACGCTTGGTTCGGTCGACCTTCTACCTCACGCGACTCTTTCTCTCTCTCGTAGGTACATCGACCTCAACTCCAGCGACCTGAAATTTGTCCCCTTTTCAGATATGAAGTTTGGCCACCGAACTCGTCTTCTTGGGCATCCTTCTTAGGTCTAAGTCCTAGCGGCTGTGTCGTTCTCAGCAACTCTAGGTCGTACCCATCGGCGGTCTCATTTTGTGTTTCGTTCTCCACAACGAGGAGCTCCATCAATGGATATTCACGCACGTTGGTATATATAACATCAAAACTCTACTATAGGAACCACTTCGCTAAAACCAGTTCGCCAATCACTCATGGACGAACTACGACACCCTCTTCTAGGCCACTATCTAGGATATCACGTGAGCCACGATCACATGATCAAATATCCTATAAGTAAAGATGGAGAACACCATATGAAGGTAAGTAACTCTCCCCCCAAGAGAATAAAAAAAATTATACTGATTAGAACGTTAGAGGTTCCTCCCCGGTGACCAACCCAAGGAACCTTCCTTGCAGGTATTCAAAGAGTCTAGACTCGCCGGACCGAACATGAGAGCTATCAGTATTTGGAAGGAGTATCAGTGGCGCTATTTGTAGGGATTAGATTTTTTCTTCTGGGTTTCGATGATCCTTGAGATAAGTCAGAGGCCGCGGCGAAGTCACCGTCCAATCAGCAAGCATAGATATGAGAAATCTAGCATACAACGACGCTAGCAAATAGGGAACTGGATCGATAAGGCTAAAGGAAAATTGCAGACATGGCACAATAGCAGATAGCATGAGCAAGGAGCTAGCATAATAGGCAAAGGGAGATCGAAATAATGACCCAACCATATGCTCTCAAGATCGCATGCCCTGGCGAACCAGTTACAATGGTACACTAATATTAGCTTGCATATGTATGGAATGATGCATAATTCAAAAAATTATAAAAACCCTTCCAGAAGACGTAGTCGTAAGAATTTCTTACCCATGGAATTAGACATTTTATATCTCGATCTAGGGAAACCTGGAAAAACTGCGCTCATGTCGGCTAAGTAAGTAAGTAAAAAAATCAACAAAGCAATTGAGATGGTTTGACCCCTACCAGCAGGAGCAGCCCTGCAAAGCATCACAAAAACTAAGCTTGACAGCCCGATAGCCCACCCCACCCTTGTAACCAAAACATCCCTACACTAAGTATTATAAGCATAATAAGATAAACACTTTTAATAAATGGAACGATGTTTACAACACAAAGACAATATAATAAAATGGTCTGGTTGCATGACCATTAAATATTTATTAATATTAAGATTCCATACAAAAACTAAAGATTACAACAAAAATTGCCTCCCTAAACTACCAAGTTTTACTTAGGGAAAATTACAAATCACGAACCTATTACATAGAGACCTACTCAAGTCCCTACTTGTATGCTAGTGAGGCCATAAAGGCCCCTAGGGATGAAGTGAAAAGATTGGCAGCTCATTCATCCCATTTATTATTCTAAACCAAAAATTGCCCCACAAGACGGGGCACTAACCTCCTCACCCAATGGAGAAGGCGTACTAGTGAGCGCCAATATCACTCAAACTATACACCAACCGAACCATCTCATAACCCAGCCAGTGGACTGCCAAAAACAACCATCGCCTGCGCTATGCATTTTCTTTTCCCGACTTTAGCTAGGAGAAGACTTAGGATCTAATTTCATGTTAGTTATTCCTCATTCCCATATTAGCAGGTCTCCCACATGATGTTCCCAAATGATTCTCCACATCAACTCCACATTCGCTAATCACATCCGCCTATCTTGCCCGAAATCAAAAAAAATCAACAATTATTTGAATAAAATAACATATAAATTACCAAAAAACATTATTAACAAATAATTACGACAATTATCAAGGTCGTTAAGCCACCCTGCAAAATATGTGGCTTGTGCCCCGTCAACTGGAGTAATTCCTCCAACCCCTTAGAAATGACATGTCAACATATAACCAATGATGCGCTTATTCCGAAATTGAGATAGCTCTGACATCCTAAACAAAACTAGATAAATCATTAAACACAAAGACCATCATCCCAAGAGGATAATATCTAATAAATCTCATAATGCCCAAATCTACTTCTCCAGAATACTAACTCTCAAACCACAACTACATAAATACTCTAATAATAGCCCCTCTTATAGACACAATCTAGCCTTAGGCAGGTAACCCTTAATTATTAAAAAACTCAAAAAGATGCGTTCACACATTTCCCAAAAATGAATTGACCAACATAAAGAATCTAAACAGACCTTACCCATTTGGCATGCTTGTTGTTAGACCTTTTTTTAGGGCCTAAACTTGCGTTCTGATTTAAACGAATCGTAAGGAACGAGGTTTCACAAGTTGTAAGTTAACTAAGAACACTCCAATTTACGGTGCCCAACCCCAACCCTTGTTTTATTTATCAAAGGAAAGTTCTTCGGTTGGAAAAACACACCACCAGAACATGCTAGGGTCTTTGCTCTAACCGGGAGTATTTATAGGCAAAATTACAATTGGAGGCTAACAACCCTAACCACCCAAAGGAAAACAACCGTTCATAAGTAGTATATCAACTAACCGATGATTACACTTAACCGTTGGGTCTTTTTGCGTCTATAGCTGCAGCCGATGACTCCCTCTAACTGTCAGCCCTCTTCAAGGTTAATCAAAGGGACACGTCTCTTGGGTTGTGCGGTTTGCAACCCGCACATATAACCATCATTCCATCCTCAAACCGTTGTCACTCTTAGGACATGGAACCCAAAACCTTGCCACAAATCCATCTTGGACTAACCCGTCTTCCCAAGGTTAGCCATTGCCTTACCCGTAGGTGTCTCGCACCATTTCCAGGCATTTATGTCCTTTGCCATAATTCTCCCAATCGATAGGCCAAAGCTAACATCCAAGCATTTCCTAAAAAACCCTTGGTCTTGGACCAAGGTTCAACCGACCAGCTCCCACAAAGTAGGCATCTTTACACTCTTACCCGGACTATTGCTCAATAAAATATAGTCCGGCTAACCGTGGAAAAATAAGGGTGTAACTCTTTTCCACTACCAAAGCCACTTCCCCATGATCCCAACAAGAAGTTTAGATATAAACCCATATGAACAACGAACCAAGATATAACACACATACCCACTCACTTTAAGAAAGCCCTGGCTTTATAAGAACTTCACTTATCTCCAGCCTCTCCGCACAAAGAATCCACTTTTCAACCATCTTTGCTTACCAAAATGACACAATACATGAATATGGTAATGAAATGTCGTATCGTTTCACGACATTTATTTCCTATGTGTATATGCATTCGCTTGTATGGTAGATATACAAGATAATGGAAAATCTCATACTTTTCAGCGACAATCTAAAACATAATTAATCAAAAACATTCTCTTGATTAAATACTAGAATAAGAGGTTTTATCAATTGTTTATTGTCAAATGGAGTTCGTATAACCCAAGACTATAATAGGGTTGAATTACTCTTTAAGGAAAGCGTACTTATCGCGACTCATATCGATATCCAAGTTTTATCACAATCATCCAAGCATGATTTTACGTTCCATTGGAGAACCATTTTACAAATTTCCGACAGCAATTTATTAGTTTGTTAATTAAGTTAGTGATTTGTTGTCGGTCGAATCACATCTCACCATGTGTCCAAGAATTCACTCAGTTTATAATATCAAACTATTTTTTGGAAAAATAAATGAATTATTAAACATATGGCGAGATATGTGATTCAACCCACACCTCCACATACAAAATTCTCTAACATATAAAATTTTATAGGTATAGATAACATTTAGTTATATTTGAGCGCAGCTTTATTTTTGTGTTCAAGCGGGGAAGACCAACTTTTTTTTACTCCAGTGGAACACAATCTGAAATATGGAGAACATGGTAAGTTTTTTTTAAACTTGTTTTCTTCTCATTTTCGTCTCACCTTATATAATTTATATATTTATGAAATATTCTTCTATTATTTGTAATTAATTTTGCATTATCTTTAAGGGAAAAACTTATACTTTCAAAGACAACCTAAACCATAATTAATCAAAAAAATTCTCTTGATTCAAGTTGGAACAAGAGGTTTTATCAATTTTTTATTGTCAAATGGAGTTCATATAACCCAAAGCTATAATACGGTTGAATTACTCTTTAAGAAAATCGTACTTATCGCGACTTCTATCGATATCCAAGTTTTATCACAATCATCCAAGCATGATTTTACATTCCATTGGAGAACCATTTTTCAAATTTCCCGCAACACTGTATTAATTTGTTAGATAAGTTAGTGTAGGTGTCTTTGCGTGACACATGTTGTAGTTGTTCAATTAGTATACCGTTCACTGGGGATACACACCACAACGTATCCCCATCAGCTAAATATAACTTACACACAAAAAATCAATACATTCTCTCCTATTATTTAGGCATATACTTAGTAGTGTTCAATTAATTACGCATGTAATATAATGCCTGGGGATACAATATTGAACCGCATACCCCTGGGGTACGATTTAATTTACCGTAGTTTTTTTACTGCATGTATGCTTTTAAATGGATAAACATAATTGCTAGAACATATGCATAATATCTTTTCTTTCGTGTTAAGGTATTCTCTTAGCAAAACCTTTTGGTTTGTACAGTTAGTTGATTTTAATGATCTCCGATACCCTAGATAAAATTATAAGTTTCTTTGCCAATTTTTTTTATGTGGGAGATTTTTTATGTATAGGTGGGACTTAGTATGAATTTGACAAGTCTTAGGAAAAATAAAAAAAATTCCGCAACCAACACTGTAAAATCAGAAAATTTTACATTTTAAAATTATTTTAAACATTTGTAAACTTTTTATTGGCTCTCACATACAAAAATCCCCCAAATAATTTTTGTTCTGTTTCTTTGCATTATAGGAACAAGGAAAATGCAAGATGAGCATGGAGTCAGAATCATATTCATCGAAAGTGCCCTTTGAAATCCCAGACGATCTATATATTGATATACTAGCCACCGGTCCATCAGTATGAGTTTAGCATTGCCATTGTTGATGATGCGGCGACAGAGGAAGTAGGCGGCAGCTATGGGGGCGAGAAGAACCGGGATGGCGACGGTTTGGAGGAAAGTGGTAAGCCATAAGCTGTTTCCGTCTTTAGTGAAGTAAAGACGGATAATCAAAAGGGTCTCCGGCGCCGCCTATAATCAGAATTAAGATAATGAAAATGAGTAGAATTTTGTTTCTCATTGATTTCCTACTTATTCCATTTCATCGAATTAACAGGTTTGGCTATAATGATTTTTGAGTGAAGCGAAATGGTTCCAATGACTTGACTTTATTTCTTAATATTACGTTCCTATAGTTTTGCTTAGATATAGGACTTCCAATTCAATTGTTGGATATAGATAAAAAAATTATATTTTAAGAATTTTGTATGTGGATGTGTGAGTTGAATCACATCTTGCCACGTGTCCTAGAATTCAATCACTATAACACAATACTATTTTTGTAAAAAAAAATAAATGAATAATTGAACACATGGCGAAAGATGTGATCCGGCCCACATCTCCACGTACAAAAGTCCTTAACATATAAAATTTCATGGCAATAAATTTTTTGGCTATACAAAAGTCCTTATTTTTGCATTGCAAACAGAGACGACCAATGTTTTATTGGAACACGATCTCATATTTGGAGCACAGTAAGTGATATTTTTTGGATTGTTTTCTTTTCACTTTTGTTTCATTATCTGTAATTTATGTAACTTATGTATTTTAAAAATATTCTTCTATTATTTGTGATTAATTTTGTATACTATGTGATAAAAATATTTTTTCAGAATCTCGATAATGTTAACAAATGATATCCTAATTATATTTCAAGTATAATAGTAAATTTTGATTCATAACTTTCACTTTAATTTATCCCTAATTTATGTTTTGAATTGTGATGTTCTCATGACATGTTTTTTTTTAGCTTTGTCAGTTTGTTTTATAGATGATAGAGATAGGCTATGCTTTGGGTTTTTTTGTTTGTCAATAAATATTCCATTCCAATAGGTTTGCTAACTCATAACCATGTCGAATTTGAATATATATTTACGTGATACTGAACCATTAAGTTTAGGAGGAATAAAAAAGGGCAGGTCATTCCTCGATCCATTCTCTCCAGATGCTTTATGATATTGAGCATTTCTCCAAGATAGTTTTAACTGGGGTTTATTTTAAGGGAATATCACCTATGATGGTGTGTGGGGGGGGGGGGTTATCAGACCCCTACCTGTTTATTAATTGTGTTTTTTTAAAAAAGTACAACCTAAAAAGGGAACATAATGTCTTACCTCATCAAAGAGATATAGTTGTGATTCTAAAGCTACACATATTTCTAATTTAACCTGTAGAATCACAACCATTTATCTAATAGCATTCGTAAGAACACAGTACATTAGTGAGTAAAATTAATACAAGACAAATTTTACATCGTGGAAAATTTTAACATATGGAAAAGAGATAGAATCTAAATGGATCTTGCTTTGGATGCTACTTGGAAGACCTGCAAAATCAGAAGTGTTATTTACCTGAAGTAAGCTGGCTATTTGGGCTAAAGAGTCCGCAAGTGAATTAGCTTCCATGTAGATGTGATTGATTGAGAATCTAGCTTACTTAGCAGCATCCAAATATGTCTAAATTTTTGTATGATCATCCAAGGAACTTTGTACTGCCTTTTAATTATGTTAACCAAGAACTTTGGATCACTTTCAATCTGAACTCTAGAAATCTTATGTTGAATACATAGTTGTAATCCGTATAAAAGTGTAGCTGACTCAGCTTGAATTGAAGAACAAGAAGGTAAACTTTCATAGAAGCAACAATAGTGAGTCCTCTGTTATCTCTGATTAAGCATCCAGCTCATGCCATCACATTGGTTGATGATGAACCATCTGTGTTGAGTTTGTAATGTTCTGGCTTGGTCTATGAAATTAATTTGGGTGGTCTTTTTGTATTTACCCTGTGTAGCATTAATCTAGGACCAACAGTAAAATATAAATCCCAGAGAAATAGTAATCTCATACTTAAAAGCATATCATTAAATTGAAGCATAATATTCCTGAGTATATAATTACTAGAAGGTTTGTTATCTTCAAAGATAAAATTAGTCATAGCCTTTCAAATATACTAAGTGACTATATTTGGTACTATTTTTATTAGAGTACTGAACTCTTTCTATTTTGAGGACATATTCCGATACTGAAATTTTTTATCCCATTGAAACTTTGTTTGATTTAAGGTTGGTTGTAAAAAAATCAATTTTATCCCTTATATGCCTAATAAACTTGCAAGAATTGAAAGAAATGATGAATTGATTCTGATTCCTTCAAACAGAAGCAGCAAATAAATGGAAGACAGAAAGAGAAATCTTTAAGAATATCATGAAGAGCACCGAGCCTATAAAGTAGTCTCCAATTTAAAAAACTTTTTTTTGGAAGAATTGTAGCCCAAAGATGTTTGAAAGACTGAATTTTTGTTTTGTGTGTCTTATAATCTCATAAGCTGACTTAAGACAGAAGTTATGATTCTTAGTAGGCTTCCAAACCATGATATCTTCATATTGTTGGTTCAAGTGATAAGTTTTTTCCAGATTTTGTATCACTAATTGTGAAAAGTTGGTTCTGAGTGATTGTATATAAGACTGTTGGTTCTTTCAAAATTCTGATACTGTTAAATCTGGAAATGGGAAATCAGAATCAGATTCCCAAAGTAAAGAGAGTGGACCTAAATTTGTCCAATTGGTTTCCGAGAAGGAAACTTGTCCATTTCCTATAATTATTCTTGTATTTGCCAGAAAATATCATGAATTTCTTTGATTATATTCCATGTTTTTTTGTGGTGTTCAGAAATAGACCACATAATTTTTGTCCACAAGGACTGTCCCATTTAGAGTTTCCGCCAGAGTTTTATTAAAAAACTTTTAGTCATTGTGTGTAGATTTTTAAATCCCAGTCCATTTTCATCTTCAGGATAACATAACCTGGTGTATGATCTCCATATCCTCTTTGTTTGGTTATTATTAGAGTTTGAATTACATACAAATTTAGCCAAAGTTTTATGGATTAAGTCAATAATGTGATATATTGGCTTTAAAACAATGATTAAGTGTAATGGAATTGAGGACCAAACATGATTGGTAAGGATTATTCATATGTAGGGGACATCTTGTTTTGGCAAGAATTAATTCTTGCTTGGATAGAGGTTACCATACTTAGAAAGTAAATATTTTTTTTGCCCTTCCAGTTTAGATAGGATTGCCTAAGTATTGAAAGGGCAGATTTCCCTCTAACATTTTTTTATTCAAATTTAATGTTATTAATGATGTGTTGATGAGTGGTTTTTGATAAGAAAATTGAAGATTTTTCAAAGTTAACCTTTTGGCCAGAGGCCATTTCATAGGATTTTAAGTAGCTGATTATTGTTTGGAGTCCAGTTTTGGTGTATTTCAGAAAAAATATTGTATCATCAGCAAAGAATAGATGTGAAATTTGCAACACCTGTGGTGGGAGTTTGTAATACTGAAGGGATGAGTATCTAAATAGGAAATTCATATTTCTTGAGAAATGTTTCAGCAATAATTACAAAGAGCAAAGGGGATAAAGGATCCCCTTGCTTTAGCCCTCTAGATGTTTGGAAAAAAATTCAAATGGAGCTCCATTTATTAAGATTGAGAATAAAGTTGAACTTATGTTTCCCAATGTGACTTTAACCAGATTTTCAGAAAAACCTAACTGCATAAACATTTTTCCAAGAAAAGACCAGGAGACCCTATCTTCATCATGTCTAGTTTAATTATCATGTTAAAACCTGTATTGTTTTAATAAAGAAAGTTAGCAATTTCCTGCATGAGTAGCACATTATCACCAAACTCCCTTCACGAAACAAAAGCAGACTGCTCTAGACTTATTATTTGATTCATTAAAGGCTACACAGACTTTCGAAATTTTTTATTAGTGAAGTCACACAGACTTATTAGTGAAGTTTTATCTGAGTTATAAAATACGTCGCTATCATATTTGGTGTATAAATAAATAAATAAATAATAAGATGAAATAATGACACTATCAAAATGTTTTGTTTCGTACCACCAGATACATCAAAGTCAAAGGAAATTAACACGCCGCACAAACTATTCCAATCATAATTCTCATCCTTGTTTAAGATTTTACAAACATCATAAACACAAAATACAGACTGAAAAAAAACTAATTTTTTTTAACAACATAAAAATAAATTTCCTCCTTGTTTTTATCATACAAGTGTTTTATTTTAGGAAACACAAATTTTAGAATGAGTAATAAATTGTGTTGGAATTCAGAGTGTTAGAATTTTATGAAACACAACTTTTAATAATTGTGTTAGTTATAATTTTGATGACTACATGACTATGGTATTGACGTAAATTATACCTTACTCTAGAGATACGATAAGAATAATATCCCCAAAGTCATGTTTAGATAAAACACATTTCTAAAATGATTCTTGAATTATCTCATTAAATAGTGGATGATGGATAACTATTTAATTGTTTAGTTGATTTATTAGTGGGGATACGATAAGTATCATACTCCTAGGATACCATATCTGAATTGATGGTAATGAAATGTTTTATCTTTTCACGACATTTATTTCCTATCTATACATGCATTCTCATGTATGGTAAATGTACAAGATAATGGAAATTTTCATACTTTTCAGAGACAACCTAAAACATAATTACTCAAAAATATTCTCCCGATTCAAGAGTAGAACAAGGGGATTTATCAATTGTTTTATTGCCAAATAGAGTTCGTATAACCCAAGGATATAATGGGGTTGAATTACTCCTTAATGAGAGCATACTTATTGCGACTCCTATCGAAATTCAAGTTTTATCACAATCATCCAAGCGTGAATTTACGTTCCATTGGAGAACCATTTTGCAATTTTCCAGCAAAATTTTATTAGTTTGTGTCATTACTAGACACATGTTGTAGTTGTTCAATTCGTATACCGTACACTGATTTTTAATGTTGATAAATTTTGAAATGAGGCTACGGTATGTGATGATGGTGTTTAATATGAATGAGGGTGTTATGATGTTGAGTTTTACGGTGCATATGATACTTTTATGATGTGATAATGGTGTATATGATGATGTGGTCACCCGATAGGTCCAGCTGAGTGTATTACCATACACTATGCTTTTATAATACTTGCTGATATAACCCTACACATTTTATGAACGTGCTGATATAACTCTATACGTTTTAGGAATGTCCTGATATAATCCTATCAATTTTTATAATGTATTAATATAACCCTACTTGTTACGGTTATGGCGGCGGTCCGGCGACGGGTTAGGGTATAATTGTCCACCCAACTTCATCTTTTGTTCCGAGCGCATTTTTGTCATTTGGGGGGAGGGGTCAACGCCGGATTTCTCACCGGAGGATTATATTTGCACTTTCATCAACTACTTTGGGTTGTTTTTGTAGTTTAAATTATCTAAGCGTTATATTTGTACTTAATCAAGTATATAAGGTTATATTTGTATGTTTTGATTTGGAAAAAAAAGAACATTGAGTAATGAAAATGAAAAATAAATAAATCTAGCAGTAGAAACGCTCGCATTGCCGTAAATGGATAGAAAAATTAACCCATGAATTTCGTCAAACCAAACTCTTGGCCCGCAAGATTTTTATAACTCGAAAACATTTAATTTTCCAATTATTTGTGTTCAATACTCCAAAAGTAATATTTACACCTAAACTCCTTATTTTCCAAGCTTTCTAATTATTAACCTCATTTTCAATTACAGTTTATTATATAATATATTAATCTTGAATTTCACTATATAATACGGTTTTATAGAGTACTTTGTCCTTCATTTGGCGTATCACTTACTTCTATATAAATTTATTAGCATTAGTGTTTGACTTTTGATGATTTTGACTTTGAATAAGATAATAACCCTCAAAATAGGGCATAACGCCCACTCCCCAATTGGGCAACTTGCAGTAAAAGTCAATTACTCAACCGTGTTCAGAATTTTATTTTATTTATAAAAAAACGTGTTCGGATGACCTTATAAATTGCCATTTTGAAGTGCTGCATGGAATGCTCAAGTAAATGAGTGAAAATCAAGTAATCGATGTATATTTTTCAACTTAAATGGATTTTAATTTATTCAATTTTATATCATTTTATTTTTATTAAAATATAAATTAGATTAGTTATATATTATTATTTCCATTATGTTTATCTTCAATTTAATTGAAATTAGATTAAAAAATTAATTCAATTTAGTTTAACTCAAATAAAATGAGCACAAATATACTAAAAGTATATATTTCCTCCATTTCTTTATTGTTGTTCAATGTCTTTTTTCATTATTTCAGATTTATGTAAAATTGTTGATTTTTTAAATTATATGTAGTAAGAAATTATATAATCTCCGCCCCATCGGATATTATCTAAAATTCACCCCACCCATCACCCACTTGGGTCTCTATACTCATTTCAAATCCATTTTACTCACCCCATCTATATCTCCAAAAGACACCTAAAATTTTGCTTTAAAATTAATAATATTATATTAAAAGTTTAATTATATTTACATGAAAATATAAGTGAAAATATAAGTGAAAATATGCATTATGGATAAATAATAGGTTATTGTATAAAAAAATTAGTGTGTACATAGTGGGTATAGTGGAGTGGGGCATGGCGGGCCGGAGGTGGGACGCACTGATATAAACCAATATCCATACCCGCCCCACTACTAATGTCAGGTATCAATTTTCATACTCATATCTGTCTCACTCCCACCAAAACTACATCCATATATTTCTCATTGGAACAGATACGGGATGAAACTCCATCAAAATTCACCCTACTGTCATCCATATCTTGCATGGCAATATTTATAATATTTCACAACTTAAATCATTCAAGTTCTATTAACGATTGTCAAAATAGGTCACTAAATTAAAAATAATGACAGTGACTAGGAATAAGGGAGAGGGAGTGCATGCATTTTTGCGGGCCGACTACGGCTTAGACATAATCCCTGTTAGAAGTAGTATTTATCAGAAGCGAAGTTTGTTTGTACACGGCAATAACCAAAATATTGTGAAAATCACTAACTTTGCACTAATTAATTAAGAAAATGGTAAGAAACTTGATATAGAAAATAAGATGAAGAGAATAGAAAATAAGATGAAGATGAGATAAAGTGAGAATGAAATGGTACAATTTCTTCATTCTCTTAGGGGTATTTATAGGAGAAATTTAGGGGTAATTACATAGTGTTCCCCTAAGGTAAATGAATAGTAAAATAATTAACTATCACGAATGTAGCTTATTGCTAATGAGCATTTCATTATTCATAACACTCCCCCTGTAATGCTCATTACAATAATTACGTGTTCATGATACCTCATTAAAAACCATACTTGGAAAAACCCAGTGGGATAAAAACCACAGTAAGGAAAAAAGAGTACAACCACTTATAGCTCCCCCAATATTGACATTGGTGATTTCTTCATAAATTTTGTAGTTTTCACATCCCGTTGTCATTAACATGTTTCTAGAATACTGAAGTGGGAAGAACTTTTGTGAGGAGATCCGCTGAGTTCTCACAAGAACAAACATACTGAATGTTAATAACATTACTCTATTCTAGCTCTTGAGTAAATGAAAAGAAATTCGGAGGGATATGCTTTGTTCATTTGATTAACACATGCAGCATTATCTTCATAAAGTGTTATGTGATCATCATTTAATAGGAGACCACTTGTGGTTCTAATATGTCGAGTCATGGATCTCAACAACACACACACTCGGCTTGCTTCATGCAATGCGATAACCTCAACATGGTTTGATGATGCGGCAGTGAGTGTTTGTTTCTGGGAACGCCAAGATATCATAGTCCTTCCGCAGGTGAACACATAACCAGTTTGAGATCTCCCTTTGTGTGGATTTGATAGGTAACCTGCATCTGTATAGCCAATCAAATGCGGTTTTGTATTGTTGGGATAAAATAATCCCAAATCAATTGTTCCTTGAAATTAACGAAATGCATGCTTGATTCCGTTCCAGTGTCTTTTAGTAGGAGATGAACTGAATCTCGCTAATAAGTTAACAACAAAAGCTATATCAGGTTGAGTACAACTTGTGAGATACATCAGAGCTCCAATTGCACTGAAATATGGTACTTCTGGACCAAGAATTTGTTCTGATTTCTCACATGGACGAAATGGATCCTTTTCCAAATTAAAGGATCTGAAAACCATTGGGGTACTCAATGGATTTGATTTATCCATATTGGATCTCTTTAATATCTTTTTCGTGTAATTTTATTGACGCACATGTATCCCACTTTGCAAGTGCTCAATCTGCAAAGCGAGACAATATTTTATTTTCCCAAGGTCTTTCATCTCGAACTTTCTTTAAGTAAGAGATTGCTTCCAGAATCTCTTCATTTGTCCCAATGATATTCAAATCATCAACATAGATAGCAATAATCACACATCCTGATGTTGTTTTCTTGATGAAAACGCAAGGACAAAGAGGGTCGTTTACATACCTGTTTTGCAACAAATATTCGCTTAGTCGGTTGTACCACATGTGTCCGGATTGTTTTAATCCATATAAAGATCTTTGTAATTTGATTGAATGTCTTTCTCCAGGTTTTGAACTTAATGCTTCATGCATTTTGAATCCATCTGGGATCCTCATGTAAATTGCAGCATCAAACGATCCGTATAAGTACACGGTAACAACATCCATAAGGTGTATATTAAGTTTTTCATGAACTGATAGAATGATAAGGAATCTTAATGTAATTCCATCCATGACAGGGGAATACGTTTCCTCAAAATCAATTCCGGGCCTTTGAATGTGCAACAAGTCGTGCCTTGTATCTCACAATTTCATTTTTTTATTTCTTTTTTCGCACAAATACCCATTTGTATCCAACGGGTCTCACATCTTCAGGCATGAGTACTTTTGGCCCATAGACTTTGTGTTGGTTAAGCGAGTCTAATTCAGCTTCAAGAGCTTTTTCCATTCATGCCAATCGTGTTTATTTTTACACTCGGTGACAGACCGTAGTTCGGGATCTCCATTATTTTCATCCATAACATCGCATGCCAAACTGTAAGAGAGTTCATCATCGATTTTCTCATTTCAATTCCATCTCATACCTGTATTTGGATAATTAATAAAAAAATCAATTTTCCTCATTTCGTATTTCTACAGGAATACGTTCCTCCATTTTGAGGTCATCATATTTTCCCAGTCCTTTTATTTTTAGAGGATTTTTATCTTTGGAACCAAGTGGTCTTCCACGCTTCAGGCGTGTTGTGATTTCATGAGTGATTTTGTTTTCAATTTGCCCTTTTGGGACTTCAATTTAAGCAGGAGCATTCTCAGCCGGTATGTGTGATTTAGTCACTCTCTTTTTGTCTATAAATGCATCAAGAAGTTAATTTCTATATCTTGCAAATGCAAAATCCTTTAGACTTTTCCATCAAACTCTTTTGTAAAAGGATCAAGATGCAATAATGTTGGTACAGACCAGGTAATTTCCTTTTCGGGCTATTTTCTTTCTCCCCCTAATGCTGTAAAAATTTCTTCATCAAAATGGCAATCAGCAAAACGAGTTGTGCAACTATTCCCAGTTTGAAATTCAAGGTATCCAACAATAGGCGGGCTTTCAAAACCTACACCTATATAAATTCCAAGACTTCTCTATGGCCCCATCTTTGTTCTTTGAGGTGGTGCAATATGCATGTAAACAGCACAACCAAAAATCCTTAGATGAGATATATTTGGTTCTTAACCCGACGCAAGTTGTAGTGGGGAGTATTTATGATATGCACTTGGCCTGATGTGAATCAATGCTGGAGCATGTAATATTGCATAACCTCATACTGAAGTAGGGACCATTGTTCTCATTATCAATAGTTTAGCAATGAGTTAGAGACGTTTGATCAGTAATTCGGCCAAACCATTTTGTGTGTGTACATGAGCAAAATGATGCTCAACAACAATCCCAACTGACATACAATAATCATCGAATGACTAGGATGTGAATTCATCGACATTATCAAGTCTGATTTTCGTGATCGTATGATCAGGAAATTGAGCTCGCAATTTGATTATCTCAGTGAGTAATTTAGCAAATGTCATATTTTGAGTTGATAACTGGCATAATTGTGACCATTTTCTAGAGGCATTTATCAATACCAAGAAGTATCAAAATGGTCCACGTAGTGGATGGATAGGTTCACATATATCACCTTAAATACGTTTAAGAAACACAGGTGATTCTGTTTCAACCTTTCCTGGTGAAGGCCTTATGATTAGCTTTCCAAGGGAACAAGCTTTACATTGGAAAAAAGTTCCTTGAGGGATCTTCTGGTCCTTCAATGGATATCCATGTGTATTTTCAATAATTCTTCGCATTATAGTTGAACTAGGATGACCCAGCCGATCATGCCATATGCTAAATATTGGAGGTTTGATAACTACCACATTTGATTCAATTGCATTTATATGCGTGTAATGCAATCCAGTATGAAGCGTTGGTAGTTTTTCATGTATGTATTTCCTTCCAGATTTATACACTGTGAGAAACATATATTTGATGGTACCCTCAGTTACAGACTGAGTATCAAATCCATGAGAATATATATCATTGGAATATAATAAGTTTCTTTTGGACTTGGGCAAAAACAAGGCATTATTTATCGTAAATATTGTGCCATTTGGCAACATAAAGTTTGCCTCACCAACTCCTTTAATCAGATCTACAGGACCTGATATTGTATTCACAATGGTCTTTGTTGGTTTTATCGTTGAGAAAAACCTTTTATCCTTTAATATAGAATGCGTTGTTCCACAATCGAGTATGCAAAATTCTTCACTTTTAATCCTTTGATTGGCTTCACGATTAGCTTTGTCCATTTCACCACTTTAACTAAAAGTAAAAACAAATTTCGATAAGAAAGATAATTATTAAGATAGTAGTAGACCTTTGAAGAAAAACCATTCATTGCTATATATATATAAGAGATAAAAATCAAACCATTAAGCTTCATTCTCAATAATAGTGATACAATTCCCTTTCTTTTAGTTTCCATTATTTACTTGTTCCGTGAAATCATCAACTGTGTCAATGAAATCATCATTGAAATCGGGTGATTCTAGATGAGTGGATTCATTTAAGTTGATCTCCTTCCCCTTTTCCTTTATGGACTCCTGGTAGAGTTCGCATAAGTGCTTTGGGACTCTGCAGACTCTTGACCAATGACCTTACCGCCACATTTGTAACAAGCGGTTCCAGATCCCTTTGATGAACTGACATCTTTTCCCCTTTTATGGGTAATTTCATGGTTCCTCTCGTATTGTTGCATCCTGTGATGGTAGTTACAAGACTTATAGGACAAGTTGTAACCACCTCGACCACGACCTTGATCTCGTACAAGATCTTGACCTCTCTCTCGACCCTGAAAATAATTCTTGTGTTCATGTTCATTAGAGTTAACAATGTTGCTTCACGAAACGCTTTTAAGCCAGTCGGGTGAGATTGATGATTCTTCATTAGCAACTCATTATTCTTCTCCGTAATGAGGAGACAAGCAATTAGTTTAGAATATTTTTTAAACCCCGAACACGATATTGTCGTCGCAAGGTCACATTGATGCTTGGAAATTAGAAAGAGTTTTTTTCCAGCATTTCATTATCAGTTACTGTAACCCCATAAAAATCAAGTGGGTTACCATTTCGAACATTGCATAATTATAATCACTGACTTTCTTATAGTCTTGGAATCATAGATTGTTCCAGTTATCGCGGTAAATGGGGAGCATTACATCATTTTGGTGACCGAATCTTTCTTTTAAACTTCTCCATAACTCAATTGGTTCCTTCACAGTGAGATATTCATTTTTTTAGGCTTCCATCAAGGTGTCAGCGAAGGAAGATTAAAGATCTTGCATTGTCTATCCTTGATGAGTCATTCCCTTCTTGGATTGTTTCAAGGAGGTCCATTGATTCCAAGTGCATCTCAATGTCAGAGTCAAAGGCATAAAATTGTTTCCAGTGACCCCAAGTGGACTGAATTCAAGATTTACAAGGTTTGACATGATGATAACTAATAGGGAAAAATAAAATTATTCATTAGATTTAATTCAAAATACAGAAGTCTACTATAATTGTAATAAATAAAGAGAAATACAAGATTCCGACTATTAGTGAAGAAGAACGAAATTCTTCCGATGAAGCATCTACGATGAGAATAATTACATGTAATACAAAAATTATTACAACAACAAAGACTAATATTAGTCTAGACATTTTGTCGGCAAATTTAGTGAATTGAGAGTGAAGAAAAATGAGGTAGAAGGTAAAATGTGGTTTTGTATCATTGGATGTTTTCGTATTTATACTGTAAAATATAGCTGTTTATAACCGTTATATTACCGTTGAAAATATAGCCATTTTATAGCCGTTTATTAATTAATTGTTGTTAAATGTTAAAGGTAGATTTGCAATGTAATGGCGTCGAATAAGATGTAAAAATACAGAAACATATTAAATCATAGAAGTATTAAAATGAAACAATTAAATATTGGTTAGATGTAGATCACACCATTTTTACTATAAGGTGGCAGAGCCTCTTGTGTATATAAATATGGTGTTATGTAGTCAGAAAGTTAGAAATTTAATTATTATAAATCACATTATCATAATGTGGCAAAGTCTCCTGTATATATAATAGTATGGTGTTATGTAGTTAGAAAGTTAGAAAGTTATGAAGTTAGAAAGATAATTATTATAGATCACATCACATTAGCATAAGGTGACAAAGCCTCCTGTATAGTAATATGATTTTATGAAACAATAATAACAATCATTAAAGTTTTAGTGCATAATAACAATCATAAAAGTTTTAGTGCACGATTTATTATACTCGTGTT
>JAULKM010059473.1:0-12391 GCA_032355605.1 Rubia tinctorum | reverse complement strand
CCAATCAATTAAAAACATTACCACATGTGTCTTCACCATTACTCCATAATTAAATTCATCACATGTGACTTTACAGTCGGCATATGGGTTTTGCGTTGGCCTCTGCTTTCTTCATCCCGCTTTCTTCTTCCTGTTTTCTTCTTCCTGAGCAGCAACTAGCCGGCGGCAATTCTACCTGCGCCCGTGCATTGACGGTAATTTTCCTTCGCCCTTTTTCTCATTAACCTGTAGCATCGCCCTTCATATGATTGTATCCCCTTTTCTTCCTAGTATTCCAAACATCAAATCATAGCCGGAATTGTGGGTTTCAGAATTGCTCGGTGAAGGAAGTAGTGGAAGAGGAGGATATGATTAACTTAGTAAGTTAACTTGGTAACTTAGTCAGTAACAGTAATGTTGCTTTGAGATTTAGATTGGCAAGGCTGTATTTTGTTGGCATTTAATCTGAATTGTTGGTAGTATTAGTTGTTTCTATCTTTTGATAAATGCATGTATTTGAGTGCTGATTCCAACTCGACCATATTTAGATTCTACGTTCTCTGGATCTTGTTTAGTTGGCCTTTGCTGCAGTAGTAAGAATTATCGCAACTTTAGGTTATAGTTGGTTATTGTTAAAAGTGTCTGCAGTCTGTGTTGTGGACCAGGATAGTTATTCATTTCCCTTCATTTATGATTTTTTCAAGATAGCATTGCTGAACTTCTGTGCTATGAAGAATTATGCTACACAGCTATATACATATATTGTTGTTTATTTTGTTTTACTTCCTCTGCTAGTTTTCCTTATATTATTGCTGTCTTCTAGTTAGTGGACGAGGTATGTTTAATTTGGAGTACCATTTCTTTGACCGGGATTAACAGCTTGATTTGCTTTTTTTGCCTAACTTTTGCCCAACTTTAACGTGGTTGTAAACTTGTAAGATTTTAGTGTTTTTTTGTTGAGACTTGGGAGTTTTGAAACTTGATATTATTCCGCTATTGTTGGTGGTAATGGTACTTGGTAGTTAATTCACTATTTGCTATTTGATTGAATTTATTATGAATCTAACTTTTATATTTGATTATTTGAACTTGTTTGCATATGTATATGTATATATATATTGAATATAAAATAGGTAGCGCATTGGAACCGTGATGCCTAAGCATCGCATAGCGCATTATTCTAATTTTGGGGTTTTGCGCATTTTAGTGCATTTTAAAACCAAGGGCAGAATACACCATAAAGCAGCTTTCCACAAAATCTAACAGAACGAATTCAAAAAGCTCAACTCAATCCTAAGTATCCTCCAGACATTCAATCCGTGCAAACACACACATGAAAAAGTAGGAATTAAAATTTCATTCCGCACCTTCTCCGCATCCAAAATATAATATGCTCAAGTTCTGCAAATGGAAAATCATCTCTAGTTAATGAAACCGATACTGCCGACAGTACACGTACGAATCCAAAAGATATAATCATGCATTTTTTATCCTTTTAAAAATGTCAGCAATTGCTTAGCCAAATTGACTCCAACGGCATCCATATAGGTGCGGTTCCGGCTGCCGGTAACGGAATCCGGCGACCGGTAACATTCCACAAACAAAAAGGAAGCAAAGCAGGTGATAACAGAAAATGGCGTGAGAGCAATCGCTCCGGCAATCCACCCGAGCTGCGCCGTCACCCACGGCAGCGAAAGCACGCCGAAACCGATCACCGTCGTTATGGTGTGCACGGTCGCCGTCCCCACCGTTCCTTCACATCAAACTCCATCAATTTCAAAACCTAAACAAAAATTAGGCAATTCACAAATTAAACTCACAATTACTGGTTCTTTTGACGAGGCCGCCGTCATCGAATTTTGATGCAATACGAGCTTAACAGCTACAACATTGCTCCCCATTGCAAAGAAATGGATTTTATGGCAGCAATAGGAGCTGGGTGGAGGTAACCCTTAACCCGGAGAAGAAGGTTAACGATGAGCTTAGAGCATGCTACGAGTTTCTCTAATGCTAAACTTGTAGTCACCACCAAACATTTAATCAATAATTTTAGTATTTTATATAAATATCTATTATTACTACTTGTACTTATATTTATGAAGTATGTGTAATTATAAAAAAATATTTAAAATGTATTTCATTTCGTTTTAAACATTCGATGATGTTAAGGGTCGAATTCTATTATTGCATAATAAAAAACTTAAATTATATATATAATTATCAAATTTAAATAATATTTAAAATCTTGAATAAACTATTTAATATACATGTACTATTATTTATATTATAATTTATCACTACATTATTAATTTATATAACTTAATTGGTTGGGCATAAAAAATAAATATCAGAAGTTATAATTCATACACTTTGTTAATTGTATTTATCTATGAAATTTTAAAATCCTTATTTTAAAATGATTTAATCTAGTATTAAAATTTTTGGGATTAAATATGGAAAAATTTACGAGGTAAATAATAAAATGATGGTCCAAAGTGTATATGAGGGTCTGAATATAGAAAATCTATTCGACGGTGTAAATTAAAAATACATCCACGTCAACTCTCGCATTGGAGACATTATTTTAGTTAGAGACTCTCTTTGTATTATGTGGCAATCGACATTCACCCAACTAACTCCCTCATTGGAGATGCTATGCAAGGGAAGAAGCCTTAGAGCATCCACAATTGTAGTGGATTCTTGGACTACTTTTTAAGTGTCACATCATGAATTTTGATTAAAAAATGGCAAGAATAAACTACCAACAATGGTAGTGAAATTTAAGGAGTACTTCTTAGTCACTTCTTTTAATTTAAAATGATAATTTATTAAAAATATAAAATAAGCCATGTTAAATTGCATGCATTGATTAGTTGTATTTGCACAAAAAAAGAGGTACCAACTCATTAAGTAAGGAGGTTGCTCCTTACTTAATGAGTGGTCCTTAAAACTCCACAATGGTACTCTTTAAATAAGGAGTGCTCATTATTAAAAAAAAAGAGTTTAAAAAGTTACCATTGTAGATGCTCTTAGCTGCTTAGGCCCCTTTGTTATGTCGTTTCGTTTTCCTTTCGCGCGTTAGCCTTAATTTTAATTTGAAAAAGTTCCTTTATACATAGTGCCCATATAACTTTCTAATAATTGAAAGTGCAAATATAACTCCAAGTGTACCCACTCCAATAACTTTTAACCAAAATTACATGAAAAGACATTTTTACCTCTATGTAAAAATTTGAAAAATAAATTTTAATTTCTACAATACTCCCTTCTTCATTTGCTTTCTTCTCCTGCTCAAATCTCGTTCATTTATTCAACTCTCGATTCTTCCTCTCTCGATTCACGATGGCAGTGGATGTGTGGCGTCAGGTAGAGTTGGCTTTGTGTCGTGCTTATGCGGTGCCTCCGTGCTTATGTAATTTGTGGCCCACTGTCATAGTCGTGCCTATATAGTGCTTTGTGCCATTTCATTCCGCGCTATTAAAATAAAAGTTGGCTCCCGCCCCGACCACTTGTTTCGTGCTTTTTGTGTCGTGTCATGCTCGTCACACGTGTTGAATCGTGTCGTGCTTGTCTAGTTGAGTAAATTTGGCGAGGTAAATTTAGTCTTTTATATAATAATTTTTTTAATACAAATATAAGTTTAATTATATGTACAATAAATATAAATAAAATTACTGATATAAGAATTTTTTATAATATTATATTTTATAGTAAAATATTGTAAGTTGATATTGTGATAAAAATAATATAAGTTGAAAATTCTAAGTTAAAAGTTGAACATTTGGAAATTTTAAGTTATTTTTGTTCATTCTCCAATACATCAGAATTTAAAACATTAGTTAATAACATTTTTTAATTGATTAAATTTATTTAAGTATATATTAAAATTTTAACTTATAATTCATTATATTTTATCCCAATATATTGTCTTATTTAATAAATGAAACATATAAATGAATAATTTATTTAATTCAATTTTATCTGGAAGTCATTTTATAAAATATAGTTATTCTAATATAAGTATATAATTAAACAACTCAAAAAAATTATCAATGTGCTAAATTGAATTTGTGGTTAAAAAATGGCAAAAGACTTGAATATCATGGCTCATGGGTTCAATTCCCATCGATCACATATTTTTTATTAAAGCCATCAATTTTGCTCAACTAACTGCCAAGGCCCAACACGAAGCCCATTAGTTCGGGCCCTGGTCCTGCTCCAGCCTCAAGCGTCCCCATGTCATATGTGCTTAATATAAAGTTCGGGTCTGTACCGTTCGTAGACGGCCTGACCCGATTGCTAACTCTAGCGTCAGAACGGGGTGGCTAGGTTTTGCGTTGGCGAGGCTGGGGTTTCATGGCTCATGGGTTCAATTCCCACATACTATATTTTTATTAAACCCATTATGCACTACAATAATTTATATCCGAACAGGCCTTTCAAGTCGGGTTCGTTCTGAGTCTAAGCTTGCAATTTTGCTCAACTAACTGCCGAGGCCCAGTATGAAACCCATTAGTTTGGGCTCGGGTCCTGCTCGAGCCTCAAGCGTCCCCATGTCACATGTGTTTAATATCGGTTCAGGTCATGTCATTCGCAGAATGCTCGGCCCGATTGCCAACTCTAGCGTCAAGGAGGGATGGCTAGGTTTTGCGGTGGCATCGATCGGGGGTGGCATCGGAGCAGGGTGGCATCAGGTGGGATGGGTTAGGATTTTGCGGTGGCACCGAGTTTGGGTGACATCGGGTCAGGGTGAGTTAGGGTTTTGCAGTGGCGACAGAGATGCAGCTAGGTGGGTGGCGTCGCGGCCGGTGGTGGTGGACAACCCACCCCCAACTGACACCAACCCATTCATCTCCTTCATCTTTAACTTTCTCAAACCCTTCAATTTTCCGCCCCCTTTTTCACCATCAGGTCTAGGGCTGGGGTTTCATGGCGGTAAGGGTGAGCAACGATGAGACTAGGGTTTGGGTTGGTGGCGGTTGATGGTGGGAGACGGTGAGTAGCGGCAGGGGTAGGGTTTAGGGTTTCACGGATGTGAGGTTAGCTGGGGTCAGTGGTGGTGGGTGGTGGGTGATGGTGGTAACAACGAAATTAGTTACATGGTGGCAAGGCTGAAGGTGGTGGGTGAGGGTGAACGATGGGTGGTGGGTAAGGGTGAGTGGCGGTTGGGGGTGAGGGTGGTGGCTGCGTGATTGGTTTCATGGCGGCGGGCTACGGGTGGATGTGTTGGTCTTGAGGGAAAAATTGTCCTAACATTTATAGGTTTAAGGTTTAAGGGTATTTTAGTCATTTTATGCGCGGTCAATGCCAAAAATGGTGTCTTGGGATTATATTGGCATTTTTATCAACTAGTTATGATTATTTTTGAACTAAAGATTATCTGAGCATTATATTGGTACTTACTCAAGTAGATATGGTTATATTGGTATATATCCCTTTTAATTTTTTCAAAAATTCACAAATTTTAGAGCCTAGAAATTTCGTTATAAAAAGAATCTAACCGGAAAATTTTTTGGGTCAAGTTTAAGAAGTCTTTTTACAGTGAACATATTTTTATTTACAAGAAAGTAGTGGTTTAATGAAATTGATAGTGGGTTTTTACAACAATAATGAATTTCTCATTGTAAATAATTACTTTCTGCAACCATTATTTTATCTCCTGTAAAATTGTGGTTGTAAAAGAGGGGTTTTTATTGTAGTGACCGTCTTCCTTATCCTCCTCGATGCCACCTCCCTCCTCCCCGATGCCACCTCCTTCCTCCCCGTGCCATCGTTTTCTCTCTTTGGCGATCTCTCTCTTCTCTCCCGATGATTTCTCAGCCTCTTATTCATTTCTCTACCTCTTATCTGCGTTTCTCCGCCTCTTCTCTGCGTTTCTCCGCATCTTCTCCGCGATTCTCCGTTCACTCATTTCTACAATTCTTCTCTAGTGTTGCTATTGGTACGTTCTCTGTTTTGTTGCGCGTTGGAAAAATATCATTTTTTGTGTCTTTAGTTTTTATATGCCTTTGGTTGTGATTAGGTTTTGAATTGTCCCCTCATTGTTGTAACATACTCGTTATCGTTCGATTTGAATTATGAGATGCATCCGTTTAATTATATGTTGCAGGTGTTAGTATCCATCATGTATCTGTTACTTATACTATGAATGACCTTTTATTTTTTTCTTTTGTTTGTTGATTGTTCATTTTGAATTATGAGCTCCATCCATTTACTTATATGCCACAGTTGTTACTATTCAACGTGTACATGTTAGTTGTACTGTTAATGACCTTTTTATTTTCTTTTTTTGTTGATTGTTCGTTTTGGATTATGAGTTGCATTTGTTTACCTATATGTTGTACCTGTTAGTATTCAATGTGTACTTATTAGTTGTACTGTGTATGGCCTTTTGTTTTCATTTGTTGTGGATTGTGCATTTTATTTATGAGTTGCATCTGTTTACTTATATGTTGCATCTGTTAGAATCCAGTGTGAATTTGTTAGTTGTACTGTGTGTGACTTTTATTTTCATTTGTTGTTGATAGTTCGTTTTGAATTAGGAATTCCATATATTTTCTTATATAACTGTTAGCATTCAATGTGTGTGTTTTTTTTGTAGGAGTTGGATTTAAACTTGAAGTGGTTATAAATTTTAAGGAACCGAAAAATACTGAACATTGAACTCCTCAAGACGTTCAAGCACGAGGAGGATTCAGATGAAAATGACATTGAACTTGAGGATTCGAAGATGAACCACCATTGTTGATTAATAATTGATTCATTGTATTAGAGGCTGTTAGCTAATCTAGATAGGAATACTATTGTAACTGTAAGTTTCCTAAAAAAAGATAGGAATACTATTGTAACTGTACATTCCCTAATGGGTGATTTCTGTTCAAAATATATTTATGTTCAATCCAAGAATTATATTACAATTGTAGTATTTATCTCATATCTTCACTTTTGCTCAGCTGTTAAGAGTCTCTCTTGTGTCTGAAATCGACAAAATTTGCATGCTTTTTATACGAAGTATGCGATGTTTTTACATGTGTTGCTTTCATACCGCAAGACTTTCATGATATCTCTTTGATTGAAATAAGGAAATATGCTCCTGTGTTTGAAAACAAATACATATTTTAATGTAATCAGTACACATTATAAGGTATGAAATGCAGTCTATATAAAATTTGAAAAACTACAAAATTATGTAAACTTTGTTTGTATACTATAAGATTTACTAGTTGTTGGCTAATATATGCATGTTTTAACAAAATGGAAGCGATTCGTAACTTAACTCATTCACTAACTTTTGAAAAATTTCTTAGTTCATATTCACGGTTTTGAAACAAAAGCTTGTTTTACTACAAACAATATGTATTGTAAGGTAACAAATGCATAGTCTATACGAATTTTTTTAGCAGCATTTGATTTGTTTTCTAATATATCCACATGTTCATAGCAGTAGAATTTATACATCTGTTTCTTGAGAAGTTTTAATAACAATTATATTCAAATCAAATTCAATAACATAAACTCTACGATTAATGTGAAAAATACATACTTTGGACATAGTTTGAAGAAATAGATATGGATATCATTCGCTTCATATATAAATCTGGTAATTTTGATCGGATTTGGAAATCACCCACATTTGAGTTGATGAAAATCAAAGAACAACACCAAGGCATTGATGAGAAAGAAGCAAACCTGCACAAATTGGGATTCAAAGACAAAGATATTCTCTTGAGAGAAGAATGGAGTGAAGCCATGAAACCATATCTGAGTTTATTCCCTCTGCCAAGAACAAGCAGAAATCGAACGCCATTCGAAGTTGCAGAACTTCGATCTCTGCCTCGCCTTCTCGAATCGAGCAAAATTTTGGGTTGGAAGGAATCAACGATGAAGATCTGGGAGAGGAAAGTTTGAGTAGTTGCAGAAAGGCATCAGTTTTCTTTCAAAATTAACCACTGACTCGAATTAATGACTTGGCTCACGGAAAAGCACTCCAACTTTCTTAATTACAAGCAGGACTGGCTTGTCCATAATCTAATAGATAGGTCATCTCTCAGGAGAGCCCCTTATATATAGGGGATGGTTCAAGTGAGAACACCCATTTATGTGAGAATGACATCTTATATGAGAATAAATCTGAACCGCAAGATTATATAAATAGATGGCTCTGATCGAGTTCTCATTTACTGTATTGGATAAAATTCGAGGGTCATAAAACTCAAAATTGGGTTGTAACAATACATATGGATCTTTCAAGTCAGGGGTCACAACCTATTCCTATAGCTTAGCTGAGACGCGAAATAATGTCTTGCAAGAGAGGCCCATCTATCAGCCAACCACTAGGACAACAACACAGCCAAGAGAAGCGCGTGCAAGAGAGGCCCAAATTCTATCACTACCTGCAGGGACTTGCCCATCTCCGTCAATGGCTTTCTGCGCTCAATCTTCTCCGATAGGTTCTCCGATAATATGGTTTATTTATTTATTAGAGATTTGTGAAATTGTGGAACTTCTGTCTTGTTTTTCAATCTTTTTAGTTGATGTTTGTCTTGAATTTATTCGTAGTTATAAATTACCCGCATGATCAAGTCATAAGACTTTTTGGGATTATTCAAGAATTTCCTTACTTTCCTATCAACTGCTTGTGGAAAGTTCCAAAAGAAAATAAACTCAAATTAAAGATAATAGTAAAGTCTAACATATTAGTGAGCAATGTGATTGGGAGTTTTTGCAGCAACATGATTGATGTGCACCATATAGCACGCGTTAGGCAATACATTTGACACATTTATTATCATCTTTTGTTTGGTGAATTGATAGTTTTAATTAGTTTTACACGACAAAGGGTTTAGACGATCATTATTGAGTTTCTTGTCTAAATCCAGAGTTTTATAAACTTAATTGACACTAATGGACATTTTGTATTCACGAGCACCTAGATCTTCATCTTTGATCTCATTAGTAGGTTGCTCGTGAGCACTTTTTCATTATCTTTTGTTGAAGGCCATCCGCGAGGGTGGTAGTAGATATTTGAAGGTCATTTGCAAGGATGATAGAAGATATCAAAGTCCATTTAAAATGATGGTAATAGATTGAAGGCTATGGACTCTAAACCATGGTAGTAGATGGAATTGGACCAAATAAAGGCGGATTCAAAGTTCAAATGGCCAAGGAAGAACAGAGGAATTGTTGTCCGAGGATTACACAAAAATATGGGAAATATCTGCGAAGAATCCGCTCTTGAGGTTGGTATCATTGGATTTTTCTTCTCGAGCTATATAAAATAGACTATAAGAAATCTCAAATCGGATCAACGGTTCACCCATAGCGAAGGAAACAAGTTAGCTGGCCGAACCAGCCGCAACCGACACGGGCCGCACGAGCCGGCACAAGGCCTAAGCCTAGCATGGCCTGTGCCAAGAGGAACGACTCACGTCAGGAGGCTTTGGCATGGCCCGTTCAACCCAACACGGGCTGTGCCAAGTTCCAGCAAGGGCCGTGCCAACTTCAACCGGTCGAGCGCCCAAGTTCTCTTTCAACCCAATTTTGGCTAAGTATGGGCACATACAGTTCCGTTTTACATGGACTGCGCCGTTTCAAGTCATTTATGCTAAGACCACCCCACGAGGTGTGAAAAATAATACAGCTCGTGCCTTGATACTAAGCAAAATAAGGATCTAGTTGATGACCCACGCTAAACGACACAGGGTGCGACTCAGAAGGTAAAAAATGGAGGTCCAGCGGACGGCCCGTGCGAGATGACATGACCACGCCACCATGGCTTGGCATAACCCGCGCCAACACAGCCTGACACGACCTTTGCCAAATACCACCCCCTGTGTCGATTGCGGCTGCTAGGGTTTTTGGTCTATTTTTAGGCTCAATTCCCTACTACTATATTTATGGACCTTTGTGTAATGTTTTAAGTTTAGGCTTATATTTCGTCTTCAAGAGTAGGCTAGAGAGAGAAGATACTCTCCCTTCTCTCTTGATTCTTTTCTTCGTTTCTATTTTATTTTCATTTTCCCAAAAATGTGGAATCCAATGCAATACTTGGATTCCATGTTTAGGGAGCAGTAATTTACTTGGGAAACATATTTGTATTCATGTATTGATGTTTATTTTGTGAGATTTCTAGATCTACCTATTTCTATGGGATTTTTGATTAATTATATTGGCTTGTACTTATAATTCTTATGATTTGCATAAATGCTACACTCTATCAGCACACATTCTAGTCCACATTCATGTTGGTGCAATATTGCTACCCCCGGGGAAGGAAATATAAATGTGCTTGGGGTAACAGTGGTCCTGAACCGTGTGGGTGTGTGCACGTAAGTTACCTTTGTTAACGTTACGATCGACCATGCTCTAGTTAGCCAACTATTCGGTTCTTAGGGTTACGGATAGAGATAGCCTAAGTAGCAAACTAGGATTACCTTTGTGATCCTAGAGCCATCGATGCAATGCCTACTTGCTTTAGCTTTGTAGGCCTATTAATAGTGCGTTCGCAGTGTTCCGCCAACGACTTAATTTCACAGGAGAGAATCAGACTGGCCCAATGAGTCTTTGTCGTTGTTGCCCTCTCCTTGTCGCGGAGGCGAGCCCGATGGAAGATTTAATAGGCGCACCTCTATGTGACAGATAGGGGGAAGTTTTGACCGTCGTCTACACATGTGTCACAAACAATAGAATAGGGTATAGTTCTTGTATTTGATGAAATTCAATGATCGAAATGACATTAATCATGTTTCGCAAATATTCTCGAGTGTTAGTTTATATAGTTTATTATTGTGATTGCATGCTTGTATTTGTTAGTATAAACCACCCCCCAAATGCCTGTTTTGACAACATCGATTATTCCTAACACACAGACGGATTGACAACCCGGATGTGGCCGTGTTTAGTTAATTATTAGATTCCTAACATCTCTGTTGACAAATCCGGTACTTTCCACTATCTACCATTTTTGGTAGCTTTGTAGTGAGTTTGGGAGCTGAATATAAATCTATATGTTTGACCTTTCCAAAGTGCTCGGGTTAGCTACTGCATTCTAACGACCTCGAGTGGAGGCGGGTCAATGATCATGGCATTTAATCAGGGAGAAGAAGCAAGACCCTGTTGTTATTGCATTTGTATGTTTATGTTCAGTTCTCCTCTATGTTCTTTTTGTTTCTCTCTATGTTCTCTGTTGGAAATTTTTTTCATGAATAAAATTGAGAGAACGTTGCATTATTTGTTAGCCTTTTTAGCATTTGATCTCCCTAAAGTGTGTAAGTGTTAACAGGTTTGTGTTTATGCTTTAGGTACTTGACATATATATTGAACGTACTTCAAACATCTAATATGCACCTTTTTCCTCGTTCCACTAGCAATCCCATTTTTAAGAGCCCAGCCCTGTGTTTTATAGCATGGAACAACTGTGACAAAGGTTGCGGTAACAGCTGTGGTTGCACCAATTTCTAAAATCATGGAAACCAATCACTCTGATGTCTTGCTCTTCAATCGATGGACCTACAAAGACGTTCAAATCATTGATATATCTGATGAGGATTATATCAATGCTGCTGCATCAAGGCCCGAGTTCATGTATACCATTTCATTGTCAATGCAATGATGCAGAGTACATTAACACAAGAAAGTGATATTGATTAGAGATGTAGATGAATGTTTCGAAAAGTAATTTTAACTCTTCTTCATAGGAGTAAAATAGAGTTTTCACATGTTTGATTTTGGTGACTGTTTGCAATTGACAACTTCAGAGGGCAATGGCTTCTATGGGTTCAGTTAATACGTTTAAGGTGCTTTAATTATACATGGTAGGTGATTCAATTTATAGTTGTAAGTGTTTTATGTTACAACTTATAGGTACTTTAAGTTATAGGTACTTTAAATCATGGTCGTAGATACTTCAAGTATATGTTGAAAGTGCTTTAAATATATCTTATGGGTACTTCGTGTTATAACTTATAGGTGCTTTAATATATACTTGTAGGTGTTTCAAGTGTTACTCTTATGGGCTTTAATTATAACTTAAATATAGTATATAATATAGGTTCTTTACTATACATTTGTAGGTGCTTCACTTTTAACATACAAGTGCTTCAAATTTAAATTGTATGTTCTTCATATTATTCGTATAGGTGCTGTAAAGTCATGTGCGATCTCATGGATTAATTGATTGACAATTTATGAACTTATGTTAAAGAAGAAAACTTACCATGTTGGAACATAACCCAGAGCAGATTTGTGGAACGAATATTGCGACGGATTTTGGTTTATGGAAATTGGTGATTTAGCAATAGTTGTTTTAGCCGTATGGAAGCATTATGATTTTATGAAAAATCCATATATTTATGGAATTGGATTAATGGAATATTATGGGATAGTTGAGATAAGGTAAATCTCTTTATTTATG
>JAULKM010059462.1:0-12392 GCA_032355605.1 Rubia tinctorum | reverse complement strand
TGTGTTCATGGGAATTTGGGGTTGAAATGGAAGGGACGAATGTCCCTTTTTTTAGAACCATGAAATGTGAAAAACCATTAATTTTGTTTAGCGAAATCTTGAAATGATTAATTCAACCCACGTGAACAGATGGGATGTGTCCATAACAACCCCATTAATTTTGTCTAGTGGAATCTTTTAAATGATGAATGAATTTAACCCACGTGAATAGAATAGACGTGTCCATTACAACCGCATTAATTTACCCCATTAATTTTGTCTAGTGGAATTTTGAAATGATGAATGAACTCAATCCACGTGAATAGATGAGACGTGTCCATGACAACCCCATTAATTTTGTCCAGCGAAATCTTTTAAATGATGGATGAATTCAACCCACGTGAATAGATGAGACATGTCCATGATAGCCCCATTAATTTTGTCTAGCGGAATCTTGAAATGATGAATGAATTCAACCCATGTGAATAGATGGGACATGTCCATGACAATCTCATTAATTTTGTCTAGCGGAATCTTTTAAATGATGAATGAATTCAAACCACGTAAATAGATGGGATGTGTTCATAACAACCCCCATTAATTTTGTCTAGCCAATTTTTTTAAATGGTGAATGAATTCAACCCATGTGAATAGATGAGACGTGTCGATAATAGACCCATTAATTTTGTTTAGTGGAATCGTGAAATGATGAATTCATCCAACCAATTATTACAACTACAACACTTAAAACAAAACATAAACAACTTAAATATAGATCTAGTCTGACCAATTATAATAAAAATTAATGAAAAATGTATGATCTAGTCTGACCAATTATTACAAATAAATGATTACAATCAATTATGACTGTAAACTGTCCCCATTATTTTTTCACGCAATGCTACCTCTTTTGTGGTCAACTCTCGCTTTTCCATCAAAATATTAAGGAGTCCAGAGTTAGCTACCATTTGTTCGCGCTCTGATTGTATTCAAACGAACTCACGTTGCGCTATGTTATGCTCCATTTTCACTATTTCAATATACACAACCTTATCAGCAGCTTTAACAGTTTCTTCAATTGTGGACGCACACTGCATTCTTTGTGATTCCGTTGATTGTCCATCACCTGTTGTTCTTTGTGTTGCCTTTCCTTTTCCCCTTACCTTTAATTTAATGGCTTTCACACCAATTGGCCTGGATCGATATTGAATTGTACCAGCATCATCGCTACTACGGGGAGTTGATGACACCCGTGGTGAATATTCCTCTACATCAGTTTGCTTGGGCCCATATTGTGCCATTACTTGGGGTTCTTCTTGTACATTGCATAACAATGAAAGAATACAAATTGTTGGCCATCACTTTCATATGCGAATAAGTTCATGACCCATGACTTTATATCTCCTTGAATAGAGTCACTCTCGCTCCGACTGTAGTGACGTGTGACTTTACTTTCACATCCCACATATTTGGTGATATCGTGAGAAAGTTTTTTCCATCGAGCCTTGCACGGAATCATTGACCGGATGCATTTTGCATAATGATTCACACTGGTCATAATTTTAGATCAAAATACACCAGCAATCTGACTGGTACCCACTATACAATCGGTGAAATGCTCGAACCAAGGGCCGCATGGAACGTTATCATCACCTAAACACCATTTCTCCCGGCTAACTTTCTTCTTTGTAACCTTACTCCAGGACACTGGTGCAATTTCATCGCTTTCTTCACATACTTCATTTCCTAAACGAATAAATCAATTTTTTTCATTGTAAACAAAAGTCAAACATGTATTAAAATTTATTTATTTATTTTTAAAATAAAGGAACATATTAAATATACTAATTTTAATATAAAAATTAAAAACAGAGGCAACGTAAATGAATTAAATATACTAGATTCTTAAAAATACTATTTTACATGTACTAATTTAAATACTTTCATTCATTTAAATAATGTATCGAATATAATTTAAAATATAACAAATAGAAATAATGGAAATTTAAATTAATTATAAACTAGATTCTTCATAATTAAAATATAAAACATTAAAATAGGGCTTACCACCCAGAACATCGTGACTTCTAAATTGTCGCCCGTGTTCTCTACCAAGATTTTGGCAAGGTGAACCCCGACCTCTTTGGCGTAAAAACGCTTCCAATTCATTTATAGCCTCAAGATGTGGAGAATGAAAGTTTTGACTAAAAAAATCCGGGTGCAATTTTTGAGATTGGGCGTATGGATTTTGGAATGGTGGTTCGGGTAAGGAGAGTTCGTGTATGCATTTTGTGAAGAGTGGTATTGATTTTGGAAATTCATGTATGAATGTTGGGAATTAATATAGAAATTGGGAGAGAAGTTTGGAGAATTTTCATAAAATTATGAATTTGAAAATAATGGACAAATTGTCAAATTGTTCGAAGAATTTTCTGAATTGATTTTTTTTGGAATTACCTTATCTTTCCCCTTTGACTTTCTTCGTGAATCCATCACAAAATATAGAAATGAAAGTGAATATTGGAGAAAATTTTAGGAGATGAAACAATGAGGTAGAAGTATTAAAATTGGAAGTGGTGTGATGAAATCGTTGGAATTCAGCTCTTTTTATAGGTAAAAAAAGCTGGGGATTGGATAAAAAATCTGAAATTTAATTTTTAAAAAATATGTATTTTTTAAAAATAGATGTTGAGACACGTGTCGCCATATGATTGGGACAATTGTCCCATTAAAAAACTACAAGGGAATATAGTCGTTGAGTTGGGGATGCGTGTGGCCCTGTAATTGGGACACTTGTCCCCTTCTTTTAAATAAAAAAAGGCGGATTGAGCTGTTAGGGAACGTGGCCCAACCAACGGGTTCCGCGTGTGAGCGATATGATTAAAAAAACCATCCTTTAGTGGGACACATGGAGCAATTGCAAGCTGCCACATGTCCCAGTCTGGGACAAAAAATGGACTGACTGACAGCAGACCTAGCATCAGGCTCCAGCGTTTGGCGCAAAGTGGGGATGGCTTGGCTCTTGACCGGGTTTTTACCAAGGAACCAACCACTTAAGAAATCACCACTGTGGTCACTTGTGGTTTCTTAGCGGTTTCTTAAAATTAAGAAACCGCTAAGAAATCACCACTGCACATGCTTTTATTAGTGCAGAGAGTTACCATATAAGTAATGGGGTGATTTTATATTTATTTTTAGACAACGTTTAGGGAAAAATTGTCTTTCCATAGGCTTATGAAAAATGGGGTTTCATTAGAATTATAGAAAGTTAGGGATTAAGTAGCATTTTTATGGAAATTGCAACTCGCTCACTATATATAACCCTTCCCTTTTTTTCATTTTCATTTAATTTTCATTTTTAACCATTTGTTTTTATTCTCTCTTCACTCTTTCTCTTCTCAGGCAAAATCCTCTCTGTCGAACATATCTGATCTCAATTTTCTTTGAATTTTTCCATTCATTTTCCCCCTTCGTTGTTCCTTTGTGTTCGCCACAAGTAACTTTCTACTTTTAAGTTTGTTTGTCGTTTTGTTTTAGGGTTTTATGTTCCTATTTTAGGGTTTTTATTTCGGATCTGATGTTTCTTATGTGTTATTGCAGCGGAATGGTGAAGAAGAAGGATATATCCTTCAAAGGTGTTACGAATGGTGAAGGTGATGTTCATTTATCAATTTTTTTGCTGTTATTGTGTATTTTTGTTGTCAAATGTTGAATGCATGTGCTTTATTTTGCCTTATAACCGGTTTTTATTCTATTTGTGTGATGATTTTTGTGTTTTTTCTGTTTCCCCAATTTACTAGGTTTAGGCTTTAGAAGATCTATTGTTCAATGTGAAATTGCTATTAGCTTTGGTGTGTACTGTTTGTTGTTGCTTCTTGGCTTCTTTTTTTTTGTAAAATGTAGTTTGAGGTGTTATTTGTTTTTATTTGAATATGATTTTTTTGTTAATTTTTTAAGTCCTGCATTATTTTTGGTTGATTGTATGCATATTTGTTATAGAAGGTTAAGTGTTCATTGTGAATAATTTTTGCTATTCTTCACTGGTTTGTGAAAGGTGGTGGACATTTTGGGTATAAAAGAACCATTAAGAAGGTGTGGAATGTGGTGTTTATTGGCACAACATATGGTGATATACCCGAGACTTTGTCCAATCCTGTGGCAGTTGGGAAAGGATGGGTAATGTCTCATTCAAGAATGAGATGCCTCATAACTTCTTTATGCCATGTGGGATTTTCGCTGTGTGGGGAATGGATTTCATGGAGTCTTTCCCTAATTCCCGAGGGAACCACTATATTTAGTAGTGGTGGACTACATGTCAAAATGGGTAGAGACCAAAGCAACAAAGACCAGTGATTCGGCAACAGTGATGGAATTTCTCAAATCAAACATTTTTTTCTTGGTTCAACATTTCCCGATCCATTATTAGCGATAGAGAAACTCATTTCTGCAACTGACTTATGGAGTCCTTGTTAAATGAATGTGAAGTAACCCACATGACAACCACCACTTACCACTCTTAAAAATGGGAAAGTGGAGATATCCAATTTGAAAATCAAGGCCATTCTCGAAAAGACAGTGAAACCATCGAGGAAGGATTGGAGTTCCCGATTAGATGATATGCTTTGGGCCAACCAAACCACACACAAAACCCCTATAGGCATGTCACCCTACCAGATCATTTTTGGTAAAAGATGCCACTTTCCGATCGAACTCAAACACAAGACATATTGGGCTGTGAGATGCCTAAATATGGACTTGAGGGAAGCCGGCGAGCATAAGAAGTTTCAACTCCAGGAAATTGAAGATATTGGGTGCAACTCCTATGAGAACGCAAAAATTTACAAGGAAAGGACGAAAAATTGGCACGACAAGAGAATAGTAATAAAGGACTTTGAGGTAGGACAAAGGGTCCTTGTCTACCAATCTCAACTTTGTCTTTTTCTAGGTAAATTGCAGTCAAGGTGGGCAGGTCTGTGTGTGGTGACTAAGGTATATCCCAGGGTACAAAATAGGTTGAAGATGAGAAGGACAGCACCAAATTGCTAGTCAATGGGAAGAGATTGAAACCTTACTTTGAGTTGGAGGAATTTTGGATTATTCGAGGAGGAAAATATCCTCCTTGAAGATCCAATCTAGGAATGAACTCTTCCGAGGTAAATAATTTGTAGGGACGACATTCAATATACCCATTGGTAGTGTTTTAAAATCTTTTTATCTCATTTTTTCTTTTAGATAATTTTTGTGGAACTCGATTACGCTTGGTACTGTGTTGTTTTGATAGGGAACATTTAAATTGAAGGATGGACCAATGAGTCAATATTTCCAAAAGCTATTGATGTAAACATAAAAAATCCCTCCACTAATCTATGAAGGAAGAAGGAGAATTGCTTTGGGACATTACTCACTCTTCATAGGAGTCGTAATTCATATCACTAGGTGTAATTTGAGTGATCAATTTTTGTTTCTAAGTATTTCCTTTACTTAATCCACTTTTAATTTTTAAACTTTGTATGGCTCATTAGGGACAACTCAAATTTTAAGTGTGGGGCAGGGAGTAGTTAGACACTTAGGAATTCTAGCAAAATTTCTTTGTGTTTGTTTTTTCTCTCTTTATTCTCCATATAGTATGAAGCCTACTTTGGGGCATTTTGTGCTCACAGAAAATTGAAAAAAATATACTCAGCTAAGTTAAAAAAATGAAAGGGAGACTTAGGCGACAATGGGAAAGGCTCTGATAGGTTGAAAAATCTATGTAAAAATGAGAGGCCAAATGGTGTGGAAAAAGGTGAGATGCGAGCTTTGAAAAAGAAAAAAAATGTGGGAAGCTATGATGAAATCCCAAAAGAGCTCCTTGGCAAAATGAGAGAAATCGAAACTTATTCAATGCTTCTCTTGGCTTGTCATTTGGTAGCTTCTTTTGATAGAGTAAGCTAGCTTCACAAGTTCATATAGTATTTTGGTAGCTTCTTTTGAATGGTATGTTGGTTGGTTAGATTACTTTAGTTTATTTGGGATATGAGAGTGTGAGAGATTCTTATGTCTGGGGGTTAGGGTAGTCTGGGAATAAATATGTTGGGTGTTTTGGGGAAATTATTTTCATGCTATTATATGCTTAGATCTTTACTTGTTCTTGTTTACTAGAGGACGAGTAAAGGTTTAAGTGTGGGGGAATTGATGAGACTCAAGAAACATGTGTTTCTCAAGGCAATGGTTTTAGTTGGCCATTGTTGGTTTTCTTATCTAAATCCCTCATTTTGTAGCTTATTTAGATCTAATGAATTCAATCTCCCCATGAGCTTCTAGATCCGTTTTTTGAGTTTTCATTTGTAGATTGCTCGTAGAAATTTTGGACTACGTAGAAAGCCATTCACAAGAATGGTAGTAGATAGTAGAAGGTCATTTGAAAGGATGGTTGTAAACTGGAGACCATGAGCTAAAACCATTGTAGTAGATAGATGCGCCGAAGAAAAGAAGTCCAAATCCAGAAGACACGAAGACTGTCATGACCCGTTCCAAATTATTTGTTGAGGAAACTAAGTCCCAGCACGGGCCGTGTGCTTTTGCATGGCCCGTGCGCCCAGAATTTGAAGGCCCAGACCTCTAGTTTGTGCCCTACAAGCCTTTGTGTGACCGCGCGCTCAGAAGGCAAAAACTACGACTCCAGACGGTGGCCCGCGTGCATTCATACGATCTGCGCACTCAGAGGGCCAAAATCAGCTCTCCAGTCCGCGAATCGCATACTCTAGCATGAGCTGGACGCTCAGATTGGCTGAGAAGCACCTCCAGTCCGCGGGCCATGTGGAGCGGGTCGTGTACTATTACACAACCCATGTCGATGTGGCTGGTAGGGATTCTACTAATTTTGGGCTTTTCTAAGGCCCATTTCCACCTACTATATAAGTAGCCACTAGTCTACTAGTGTTTAAGTTTGGTCATAATTATAATTACTAGATCTAAGAGTAGGTAGGGAGAGAAGGAGTCTATCTCCTTTCTTCATTTATTTTTCCTAGTTTTTACCTATGACAATGAATTCAATTATTGTATTGGGTTTAATGTCTCTAGAGTACTTTAATTTCTTGGGAAAATATTTGTATTCATGACTAGATGTTGACTTTATGAGATTCTTAGTTTTCCTTATTTTTATGTCTATGAACATTCATGCTTTTATATTCTTGTAATTTGTATGCTATGTATGTTCTATGATGCACCTGTAGATTCATGAGTCGTATACCATCATGCTAGGCTTGTCATGCCATCTTAGGAATTTTAGATTAGAGCTATTGTAGGTTCGTGAGTATCAGGGAGGTGAGTGCATGCATGATATCCTGAGAGTACCGTCATGATCGTTAGACTCTAACCTAATTGGCTAGTCATGTAATAATCATTCATGTTAGGGACGATAGTTTCCCTAACAAGGAGGAAACCCCGATAGATACGCATAATAGTTTGTAGCAACTAGGGTTGTCGTTTCAACCTTAGGGTCATCACAACATGTCAACTCCTTTGCCTCTCTAGGCTTAGGGATTGGTGTCGATAGTGGAGTGCTCGGGGTGTATTGTTCTCACTCTCATATCTAACGCTTTCTACCTACGCAAGGCATTGTTACTTTAACTGGGGGATCATTAGCATCGGGAGTGAGATTGACGGTGAAGAAACTACGGTATCGAAAAGGCGATCGAATTCGTCTACCCTAATTACGGAGGCGTTTGGTAGCTTCATAAAGTGGCGATGAACCTTTGTGTGACAGACACTGGGAATCCTGTCTATCTCCACACTATGTGACATAGGCATATGATAGGTTTATATGTCTCGCATGTGATAAAATCGAGGATCAAAGTCATCCATCGGTCATGTTACGCAAATATTCCCCAAGGCTAGTTAATTATAGCTTAATCTCTCTTGTTTGCATGATCACTAGTTGTTAGACAAAAAAGAAAAACCCCAATCTTATGTTTGTAGCACTAGCTATTCTCGAAACACAATCAGAGTGACGACCGATTGTGGGTTGTTTATAGTTTACTTTTTGAATTCTGGTATCTCTGTGGATGACCCCTGACTTGTCACTTACTCTCTAGTAGTTGGTAGTGAGCACGAGAGCAACTTATAAATTTCTATCTTTGCATCTTGCGCTCCACGAGTTAATTCTTCCAAAAGATAATGATCCCGCGGGGTGCAGATCACCTACTACTAAACCAAACTCTTCAGAAGATGCATATTTATCAATCGCTCAGACGCAAACTGAAGCTCAGGTCCAAACTGCCATGGTAATACATATAGATCAACCTGAAGATCTGCCAGAACCTCAACTCGAAGACAATGATGCTCCAACCTACCCAACAGGATCACAATCTCCTCCAACAATTATCATTGATGAAGATAATGAAGCCCAAATAATAGATTCCCTAGTAAAAACTGATAACAGGGTCCCCATACCTCAAATGAAGCAACTGAATACTGGAACTTCAGACAGTTCAGTATCCCTTAAGCATCTGCTTCTTTAAGATGATATTCCTACTCATAATGAAACTGCACAATCCTCAATCATCCCACTCAGAGCCTCAGATGATCTCTCAAGTATGCAATCCACTTTTCCCCCTAATTCTAATGATAACAACAATCTACAAATCCAGTCTCTCAGGAGCAGTCCACGTCTAAATAATAGATCTCATTTGCTATTCCAAAATGGGGATATGGATTTATAAGATTCTCCTGATAGAGTTTCTGAAGATTCAGCTGGATTAGGTAAGTTCAGGCAAACCATAAAAAGGTCGTAAAACTGAATTTAGAGGAAAGTAAGTCTAGAAAGAGAACTTTGTTTGATAAGTTCAACAAAATGAATGTTAGGTATGTAACAAAAAGTAAATCACATGTTTTACCTGGTTAATAAGACCGGTAATCTTAAATGTTTGATCTCAAACTTAAGAGTAATTGAAACATCAATTGACAGATTGAGAAAAACTGATTAGGATTCATTCAATTCAATTACTTTGCATCAGTGAGCCTAAACACACTGCAGATCAATGTGATGGTTGTAGCATTAAATTAAAATTCACAAGTTGTTTTTGCGCATCACTTAACAATATATGGATCTTCTGGAATTCTGATTTCAAACTGAATATTATGGTTGAAACTGATCAATGCATTAATACAAAAATCAGCATTCCTACTTTTCAAAACGAAATGAATGTTTCTTTCGTACATCAGTCAATACTAGAAGAACCATTTGGAAAGATTTAGAGGTCAATCATAATCTAAATAACCTATTAATAGGTGATTTTGATGCCATGGTATCTGTGAATGAATATAAAGGACCAAACAGCCCTAACAGGAATAGTAAAAAGGACTTTGCTAAATTTGTTAACATTAATCAGCTTAACCACCTATTTACACCCTTTAGGTTTTAGATTTTTGGATGACAAGACCTAATCCTAAAAACCTAGTTTTAACTAAATGGAATAAACCAATACAAGCATTTGGAATGAACAAACTATTCCTGAAACTTAAAAATTTGTAACTAGACCTAAAATCTTGAATAAGGAATGTTTGGGGACATAAATTCCAATAATAAAAAAGCATAAGAAGATTCAAGGGAGAAGGAACTAATTTATGAAACTTCTAATACCACTACTTAAAAAAAAATGCCTTGCTACTTGGGGCTTTGCAAGAATAGAAACTATTCTGGAAATAGAAGGCCAAATTAAAATGGCTACAAAATGGTGATGAAAATACCAAGTATTTTCATGCCTTTGTGAAGAAAATAAGTCTTAAGCATAACATCACCAGTTCATCTAATGGGATATGGCTAGACAACTCTTCTTAAATAGAAACTAAGGCAATCAATTTTTACTCTAAACTGCTTATTGATGATTTTGATAGTAGTTCTTCTATTTTTCCTCAGTTAGATACCACATCTGATCATTGAGAATGAAAATTTGACTTTACTCTCCCAGCTAAAAATATGTTTTTTTAGATGAGATAAAAAACATATTTTTTGCTCTCAATCAATACAGTACACCAGAGCTAGATGGATACTCTGCTGCTTTTATAAAAACTAACTGGGACATCATTTAGAATTATGAAGCTGTGATTCAATTTATGAAGGGGAGAATATTCCAGCGGGAATAGCTAGCACATGGATTACTTTTACCCCAAAAAAGGACATCCCGATAACCTTTTCCGATTATAGGCCCATAAGCCTTTCGAAATTTATCAACAGGTTTTTTTTTTTTCCAAACTGATAATTGATAGATTAGTTGTCCTAGTGCCTAAAATCATTTCTAAAAAAATCAAACAGCCTTCATGAAGCACAAAAAGATTGTTGATAATGTTGTGTATACACAGGAAATGACGAGATTTTTTAACAAGAAGCAAAAAAAACCTAACTGTATCATAAAATTGGATTTGGGGCAAATCCTTTGATAGGGTTAAATAGAATTTTCTCGCAGCAGTAATGGAAACATTTGGCTTCCATAAAAATTTCATTAGGATAATAATCAATAACTTGTACTCCCTCCGTTTCATTGGAAGTGGTACACTTTCTTTTTTTGGTTGTTTTTGTGAATTTGGCACACTTTCCTTTTATGGCAAGATTCCTTCAATTTAATCCATTCATTCTACTTTTCTCTTTCTAAATTCAATTTCATCCACACATTTCATTCACCTAAATCCAAGCACCTAAGACTACCATGCCAGTTCCAGTGAAACGGAGGGAGTAATTAGTATGGTTTTCAATTATTATAAATGGTAAACCATCTGGTTTCTTTCGGGCATCTAGGGATATTAAACAAGGAGACCCACTTTCACCTAGTTTGTTTAATATTTTAACTAAATCATGTACACGGATTTTAAAATACATTTTCCAAAATGAAAAAATAAATTATTTTAAATTCCCAGCTGGTGCAATCCCTATTTCTCATATAGTTTATGCAGACGATACTGTTCTTTTTATCCAAATTAATAAACCATGCATAATTAGATTAAAGGTCTTCCTTGTTGTTTTTGAAACTACAACATGGTAGAAGATTTACTATGATAACAATATCTATATAACTAAGAAAGCTAATAAAGTTCTTATTCATCTAGTTAAGAATAAACTTGGTATGAAACAAGGTAATTTTCTGTTTATTTATCTTGGCTTCCCTATTTATACTTGCAGGATTAAAACATCATTTTTCAAACCTTTGTTTGATGATAAAATTCTTTAAAAAAATGGAAAACACCTAGTTAAGCATGGATGGAAAAATAATCTTAATCCAGCATGTATTATTTTCAATACCACAACATTCATGGGCAGTTTTAAACCCACCTAGTTCCGTTTTAAAGATCCTAAAAAGAAAACTAACTATTTTCTTTTGGGGATAAACAAATGGGTGGGGGGAGGGGGGGGGGGGGGGGTTTTAAAAAATTATGGAAAAGTTGGAAAAAATGTGTTTTCCTAAAACAGAAAATGGTTTAGGTCTAAGTGACTTCGCAAAGATTATAAAATCCGTTTGCATTGAAACTATGGTGGAAATCCAATAAGAAATTACACCGATGGTCTCAATTACTTAACTTAGATAAGTTAGGGACTCCAAATATTCGAGTGGATAGGAGAACGGATGCTAATGATAAGTAAATTTGTTTTTCTGATAACCAAGTCAAGAGGAAATTGTCAGAGGCAACATAGCTTTGTCTCAAACCCAAAACAATCGCCAGAAACTGAGCTCAAGTCTTCAAACATGCTTCATCGACTACAATGGTGCATGGCATCCAAGGTTTCTGTTCATATACAATGAACCATGGTTCAACATAAACCAAGTCGTTCATCTAAAGTTTCTGTTCATATATTTAACAATTTTTTCTTTTTAATTTTTGGTAACTTCGCCCTCTCGTATTCTTCGCCATTTCACCACCATCTTTCTATAACTTTGCCACCATCTTTTCGTCGCTTCGCCACCGTCTTTTCACCGTAGTTCTCTGCCATTATCTACCAAATGTTGTTGTTTTTCCTCCGACGCTGAGCATATTTTCTTTTGCATTTTATCGTTGTAACAACAAAGAAATTTCTGTCATAACCACCATTCTAAATTCATCACTGGTGGTTTGATTCAAATTCATCATCTTCGTCATTTCTTCTAGGTGCTAATGTCAATATGAGGTTAGTTTTTTGTTACTTCCATTTAGAATTGATCAATTGTTAGGTTTTCTGTGCTTTTTAATTGATTTCATGTTTAGGTGATGAGGATTGCTATTTGCAGTCCTCGTTTTACTCCATGCACTCCCTAAGAAAATGTAAAAGGACTACTATGCCCATATTAGTTTTGTCATATGAAATGGAAGACAAAAATGATACTTTTCATTTCTTCACATTTACCCCAAACATTTGTAAGCTTCATTTCCTTCATACTCCACCTAATTTCCAAACCAAAATCAAA
>JAULKM010059451.1:0-12392 GCA_032355605.1 Rubia tinctorum | reverse complement strand
AAGAGAGGTGTTTAATTAGAATTATAACTCTGAGTGAGTAATATAGAAGATCGACTAAATATTGATTTTAATAAATTGTAAATAAAAATTAAGTGAAACATAGTCTGATAATATTGTAATGGTAACAATGTGAATCAACCTAAATGAACCACTCTGAAATATACCCAAATCCAAAATGAAATTTAATTAACTTGCATGACATAACTCGAACAAAACTCCAGTACAAAATACTATAACTACAAGACAATAACTAGACCCAAAAATAACCCGACCTGAATATAACCCGACCCGACCAAACCTGACAGTAAGCTAACCCGATCCGACCTAACCCGAGTAAAAAAATGACATGAAAGTAACCCGACATTAGTGTAATCGAACCCGCCACGACCTGACCCAAAAAATTTTGCTGACACATTTTAACCCGACACGATAGGAACCCGACTCGAATCGAGCCGACCCAAAAAATAAATATGACACGTTTTAACCCGACCTGTTTTAACACGAACCGTTTCCAACCCGACTCGAACCTGACACGATCACCCGAACTGACACCACTAACTTGGAGAGTGCTAATAATTAAATAGTACTCTTGCTGGAAAAGTCAAACTTAAATAGTACTCCAACATCCAACAAAACGGAGGGAGTACTGGGAGAGTGCTACTGATATTAACGAAGAGGTGAATTTGCACTCTTACTTTTTTGACACTATTATCTAGCAAATTTGACCACGTATTTGAATATGTGTGTGTGTGTGTGTGAACAACAATATTATCATATATGGTATTGTTCAATTCGTCGTAACAAATAATTTCTTAAAATTTACTTTTTATTTTCCATTATTATACGTAGGTAAACATATTAACGTTCAAACATGTTTTTTAAACAGCGTGATAATGATGATGGTGCAATCTTAACTGGGATAAAGTGAGTACCCCATCTGTCCCAGCTTAAGCTGCACACTCTGACTTTTCACAGTTGACTCAAAAAATGTTTGACCATTAATATCTTTAACTATGTACAATAAAAAATTATAAAAATAATTAGTATTGTGAAAATACACATTAAGACGAATATAATACTATGCTACATGATAATATCCTTAATTATATATCAATAGAATTTATAGTTTAAATTAGTCAATTTTGATTAAATGAATAGTACAAGTGCAGTTTAAGATGGGATAGAGGGAGTATTAAAATTGCTGATCAATATAATTTTAAATATAAATTTCAGCACATATTACATAGCTAACCAATGATTAAATATTGTATGATGCAAATTTTAGTTAATATTCCATTTAATATTGTATGATAAAAATATTTTACAGAAAATTATGAATGAAAGCTATATTTAAAGATTAATATATGAGTATTGTGTGTTCAAATCAAATTCCAAAAAAATTACTCCCTTCGTACCGATTGAATCTGCACACTTTGCATTTTAGTCTGTCTCAAACAAATATGCATATTTTCCCCTTTAAGAATAATTTTACATATGATAAGACATAAATGCCCTTAATAATTCATTCTTCTCTCATATCTCTCTTCACATCTTTTTAACATTTCTTTTTTTTGGAAACTTGTAACTCTCATCTCAGATTACTCTCTCTCCTCACATCCTCTTCACATTTCATTTTTTTTAAACATGTAGCTCTCTTCTCATATTACTCTCTCTCTCCGCCTCTATCACCTTCCCACACATATTCCCTCTTATCTTCCACTCTGCCTCCACCTTCTTCACATCTTCCATCTCATCTTCCTCTCTCTCTTCGTCACATCTTTCTGGCACTATTTGAATCCACTTGCCCTGATTGGCTACGATCAAAGCTCCAATGCAAATGCAAATAAAGAGCATATAAGGAGGGCTTTAAGGGTTTTTATCATCTCGGTTTAGCATATTTTGAGTGTTCATCATCCAGGTTTAATCGAAAACTGGTTTTAGTTAATTTTGGATTCGTGGTTTTATGTTGGGAGAGGTGAGGTGAAGTTGCAGTTGGGTTTTGTTGTCATGTTGAATTTTATTTGAATGCATTGATGTTTGTTGGTAGTTAGTGGTGTAGAAGTGGAGGTGGTTCTTGCTGGTGGTTGTGTGATGGTGGTTTAAGGGTAAAAAGGACATTTCAATTAGTAGATTTTTTTTTAGTTTCTCTTTCTCTCTCTGCAAGTTCCCCTGGGACAGGGGGTATAAACTTTTACTTTAGCCTTACACATGTCTTAATTTTTGTCCAATTTATTTTTTAAGTTACACCTTCCATCTTAGGGAAACCTGCAGAGAGGGAGAGAAAAGTGTTTTAAATTTTAGTTATGTAAAATGATGAAAATGCCCCTATCCTCTTCAGGTTTTTTCCTGCATTCTTTTTGCATCCTCTTCAACCTCAGCATTCCAAATATGCATCTTCATCGACCTTGTCTTCTTCAAGAATTTCAACTCTACGCTCACTACCGAGCTTCTCAACCCAATGTCACCGCCGTAGGTGACAAGTGAATCGTGTGCTTTTTTGAAATTATGGTGAACAAATGTTACTGTCTCCCTAGAGCTTCCGATGATGATGCACTAGATCCCCAACGACGTCATTTCAAAACCTCTCGACAGGTTGACCTTGATGTAGCAGCGGTTGACAAACCTTTTGTCTTACCGAAGCCCCGGGAACTAGTCTAATGAATCTGTCACCGACGATGTGAAGCTAGCTCTTTGCTCGAATGAAGGGTTTAAGTCTCAATGAGTGTTCACTGAAAGACCCTCGTGGCTCACAGTCGATTTTTGCGGAAAAATTGTCCAAAAAATGGATCAAACAACAAATGAATATTGAGATTTACATTGAGACTTTGAAACTCATGTATTATAAAGATTTGAGGAGGAGACTTATGAAAGAGGAAGTTTTCTGAGTTTTGGTTTTTCTAGGGTAATAATGTCTTATTGCATGTTAAACATTTCCTAAAAGAGAAAGTGTACAGATTTGTATAGGACAGACGAAAAAAGAAAGTGTTCAGATTCATCTAAGACTGAGGGAGTAGTAAAGTTAGTTATCCTTTTTATTTTTAATTTTGAAGTATTCAAACAGTTGGTATTACAAGTTTATTGTTACCAATTCCATAATGGAATTTGGTAAATTTTCTTTCTTTCTTTTTTACTTTTAATTGGTCAACTTTTTGACTAGTCAATAATATAAAATATGGTATTCAGATTTTGCACTTCGTCTTCTTAATTCCCTTAGAAATCTACGTCTACCCTATACAATCTTTCTTCCTCCAACTCTGTAAACTTTAATTTTCAGATCTAATATAGAGTACTCTTTTCTCAACCTTAAATTAGAATTTTGTACTTCATCGAGTGATGGCTGAGATTTTCTATAAAAGTTTTGATGGGTGCTTAAGAGAAAATATTTGGATTTAAATCATCATATGTATCCCGAAGTTTAGGTGGTGTTGTAGCACCATCACACCCCCTTTAAAATCCGCCCCTGCCCACACCCGAACATGAATACCACCCACACCTACACCCCCACCCACCAATATTAAATTGCATATTAAACAAGAAAATCGATAAGCCTTCATCGTCCGACTCAAGGTCTTGTCGTTGTTTTACAGCCGCCTGGACTTTCATCGATCGTTCATCTCTATCTCAAACTAGGCATTCACTAGTATAAGAGGGGCGATTAAAGGCGTTTATATCGGACAATAGAAGGCACTTTCAATGTGCCTTCTCACGCCCTGCCTTCCATAGTCCATCAACAGAGGGTGGTTACGAAAACCGCCTTTAAAAACGCCAACAAAGGCAGTAAACCTTTGAAAAGACACTAAAACCACCTTTAATTATTTCTAAGTTTGGAAAGTCCAGTCATCCCTTGTACCAAAATTGCTGTTTTCGGACTCGAAAATGCGAAAGTTTCCAAACTCGGAAATACCATATATGTTCTTCACTCAAACCTTATTTATTTTTGTGCTCTTGTCTTCTTTCCGTTCCCAATTTGTATAATGATTTCTTTAATTTTACCTAATTGAGGATTATTTCTGAGCTCAAAATTCTTTCATATATTATGTTTTCGATATCAAAATTGGTGATCGTCACTATGTGTATTATGATGAAAAGTTTCCAAAATCGGAAACATGTTCTATTCATTTGATCAATACATATTTGTATTTCATTTCTCCAGCGCAATAAAAGGCCTCAAATCACAGTAACAAACACAAAACAATACATGATAGTGTCTTGCATGGTCACAAAAATCTACAGATAACGCTAACCAAGCAAGCATCAATAGATAGGAATAGGAAACACTAGGAATCTATTCCAATAGTCCTCAGCTGCACTATTTTTCCAAATTTATTGCTTTACCACTATCTGGATATCCTAGGAATGCTGATCAATTCAGTATGAGATGGCGAGCAAAATTATTTTGAACAATGTTGATATCATCTTGGAGTATGTCTTCAATTCCTTTAAGAAAATATGCCAATAACTACTAATTAGCAAAATAACTTTGTAAATTGCTTGCTAGAAATAACTATACATGTACCTTGTCAATTTGAAGTAAGTTATCTTTGACCTCTTGAATGCACTCAGCCGCGTATAACATGACGTAATATCAGCGCTTCCATGTTTGCGCCTGCTTCTTGTACTGATTGAAATTAACATGAAATCCACAATTAAATTATAATATCCATTAAGTATTATTAATAGAAAAAAATATTGTTTATAGTCCACCTTGATTTCAACCACCTCCAAATTACATTTATTTGGGTCGGTATTGTCCTTCAATGTCAATTCCAAAATCTTGAAAAATGCGTCTGACGGTTGGAAGTGCAGGGGGTCCATCCAATGCACACATTTTTCGGTGGGGACAATCAAAATTAGTCTCCAATGATCCATGTATAAAAAATGTAAATTATCACCGAAATTAGTGTTTTGTTGCTGGAAATGTAATCGTACAAACATAGTATAACCTTTCAAAGTATAGAGAAATGAAAAGCTTCTTATCCTTTCGCCATAGGCTCTTGTGAATGTAGTCGATCCTCTCTGTTTTAGTACAACCAATTTCTTGAATCGACACCGGGCACATGTACCCAATCCATCATTTCTTTTGATTATGGGTGAAATACATGTACCTACAAAACGTCATTTGTTTTATGGTGTATTGAAGTAAATGTAATAGTGAATTTAACTAAAAATTATAGAAATAACTCACAAAATGTAGATGGACATGATTGTTTGATTGACTTGCTCACATCTCCAAAGATCTTCACAATCACTCCAGAACCCCATGATCTCCCGTTTGCATCTGAACAACAGTTATTTCCCAAGAATGAGTATGTTGAGCTTCGATCATACGGTTGTATCCAATTGCACAGGACACGCACAAAGTGTGGTGAGTTTTAAAGAACTTGTGCTCTTTCAATTGGAGATTTAACCTTCATGGGTGTTGTTGGGCCCGATTTAGGTGTTGGTTTGATGGGTCTTAGAGTTGTTTTCACTGGTTTAGGTGATGCAGTCCTTGTTTCCTTCAAGTGTTAATCTGTTGCAAGATCTGCATAAATAAATCCGCGAGGCCAAAGTAGAAACATTCCTCGTGAGGGACCAACCTTCTTGTACTCTCCGTCTACGATTCTCAAAGGGGCGCTCATCACTAATGGATCCTCCAATGAAACCCTACAAATTCCCTCAGCAATAGGCACAGAGTGATGGTGTTTCATCATCTGATGCAAAGCTCCATTGGCCATGAGTAATGGTTGATCACCTATGCCTTGGTCAATGTATAGCTCACACGGTAGTGGTTTCTATATATATCCCCACCCAACTATATGTTAATGTACAAATTTATTATATTTCTAGTATCACGAGGGGAAGAAATTTAAATATATATACCTTATTATCGTTAGTTTGTAAGGCATTCTCGATATTTGTAGGTTTGAACAATTATCGCTCGATTCTTGCAACCGGCTTCTTTTGAACAATAGCCTCTCGATTCACCTCAATATCTCAGGGGGAATGACTCTACCCCCAAGAGGGCGGGATCTAATCGGGCATCAAATCATCCAAGTTATCCGAAAAAACAAGGTCGGTGTGTTGGATCAACCTACGAATGAGGATGTCTTGTTGCTCTATTCTTTTATCTTAAAGAAGAGTTTTTTTGTAAGATGTGGACTCTGGATGGTTTAGCTCCATTGTAGGACTTCACAATTCCAAACGCCTCTCGTTGGTTCATGAATGATCCCACACCTCTAGCATGCCCCTGGTGGTCAGGTTTCTCAGTTGCTTCACAAAGGATGTCGTGCTTATCCTTGGGACTGAATTTTCCTTGTAATTGATCAATCTTCACTTTTTCCTACATGGAGTATATGGTAAATTAGAATACACGATTAAGAATAAAACTTGTAATATATAAATCTATTGTGTAAATTATTTCCTTATAATTCTTTCTGCAATCCTTTTTTCTTCATCTGTTACATAAGCTCCGTCCTTGTTTTGTCGCCCTTTGAGGAATAGATTGTGTCTTTCAATTTCATCCGAATTGATTGGTTGCACAGAAGCCCTTGCCTCATCTTCCGTCATCCCACCCTCTATTGCGTTTTAAACATCTTGTTCAAAACGTTGTTTCACTAGGTTGATTGCCGCCAAAGCATAACCCTCACGACTCAATCTTTGAGGAATTTTATTCTTTGATGCAATTTTTTGTTTTTCTTCCCTCGTGCCATAATTTAGGAAGTTTGACTTATGAAATCACTATAGACATGATAATCTAAACTCTTCAATATTAAGAAAATGTTATTACTAACATTATCCTTGTTCTCCAATGCCCTCATTTCGTGTATCTCCCAACTGTCCAGGGTTGAATGTGAGTGTAAGTTAGGAACGGGCGATCACTCCTCTTATCACTAAAACTGAAGTCCCTCGACAAAGTGTATTTATTTTGACACCAACTCTTTGACATCATCAACATAGCCTTCCTCCTCAAATCATCCATGTTTGGAGATTCAATGTCAAATGGTCTCTATGATGATTTTGACCACCCAAAGGTCAATCATGGAGACACATTTATAATAGGGGACAAAAATTAAGAAATAAAAAATCACTAAATCTACCTTGCATTACATCCATAAAGTGACTTTGTATTCTTTGGGGACTTTATGCCAACTATCGTAGCGGATGTCCACCCTCGTTCTACCCACCTTCGCCACCCAACTTGACCATTTTGCACATTGGGCCGATACACACGCGTTATTCCTTATTGAATCTTTCCTAGCCACTCTACGTTCTAGGGTTCAGAAATGAGTTCGGGCTATTCCTACTTCATCGGACCCGTCATCCTCATCCTCATACACAGCCTTATCCTCATCTATATCATGGGTCGTTGAAGGTGAATTTTCATTCCGGGAAAATGAAGTCTCTTGATCACGAGTTCTTTTCTTAGAGATTGTCATTTTGTATGCTACAGTAACAAACATATCATATTATTAGTCACAATTACCTCAAGGAAATTAAATGTATACTTTTACCCTAATGAAATGAAATGTATAATACATAAAATAATTTCTTCACTTTTAGATTGCAAGTATTGAACAAAAACCATCACTTGCTTTAATAAATATCTCACTCCTTTTGTTAAACACAAAAAACCCTAAAAGGATGCCCTAATCAATGTTAGGCTAGAAATTTCTAACAAATACCCTGATCTATAAAAAAAATGAACTATAATAACCTACCCACTTGTCATGGAACTTTTAAATATAAAAACCCATTATAGAAAACTAAAATGAAGCCACAAAAAACCCTAGGGAGTGATGGTCATACAATGTAAACCATTTGTTGCTCATTGTTAGAGGATAAATCTTTTCCTCAAACAAAGGTTAACCCTTATTTACCATAATATCATCTACTTAAATGTAAAATTCCCAGCAACATAGCAAAACCCAAAAATTGGGTAGATGAAATTGAATAGATGATAATATGGATGAAAATTTAGATATAAGCATACCTTGTATGCTTAGAAGATGAAATCTTGGTGTTTCGATGAGGAATAATTGTGGCAGAGGGTTTGTGGGTTTTTTTGAGGTGAAATGTTTGGGGACTTTGGCACTGGATTTCAAATGGGCAATAAATGTCCATTTGAAACCCTTAACCTGTATTGTTGTCCCGTCCTAAGTAGTTTCCAAACTTAGAAACTCTGTAGCAAAGAGTTTCCCAACTCGGAATAAAATCTTAGCTTTGTATATAAGTCAAGAGGTGTTTCCAAGTTCAGAATCTGCCCCTTTGTATAAAACAAAACGGGCATATTCTACAATCCTAAATTCAAAATTCAAAATTTTCGAATCCTCAAACCCTTAATTCAAATTCTCACTCCTAATTATTCATTACCCGAATTTCTTCTCCCAAAAAAGTAATCATGAGCCAAAAGAGCAAGGCCTCCAAGTCAAAGGCGAGCGATCAGAGCCATCGCCCTATCACGGAGATCGGGAAATCAAAGAAATTCTTCAACGAACAAGCCAAGGAAAGGTATGTGGATTTTTCGAAGAGAAAAGTTATTAATTCCAAGAGCATATTAGAATCGAGCATTGGGGATTTAGGGGGTCGACTATTTGCTAGCTAATTTTAGGACACATCCAACAAAACTATTTTGCATTGGAGAACCCGTGCATGTGGATGAGGTGGTTCAATTTTATGCTAACTTGGGTCAAAGTAGTAATAATCAGGACATGAATAAGGTGAATGGGAAAGTAGTCAAATTTCTGAGTATAGCATAAATGAAGCACTAGGATACCCCAACACCGCCCCGGAAAAACTAAGATCCGATGATCCCCAAGGTCCCCTAAAAATATAATGAGATAGACCCCAAGATAGAAATTATGTTTGAGTAGGTGTAATAGGATATTAGTGAACTTGGATTACTCTTATGTTGTTTTCATTTTGGAGTGTATGAATTTGTTTTTGGATTGTAATCGTTGTTATGTTTTGATGACTTGGTGTGTAAAAAACTAATTGTGTTTCAAATTGGTTGTGAAATAATTGCTAAACTTCTTATTTGGTTGAAATTCATGGTTGTATTTGACTTTGTCCATTACAAGTCATCTTACATTTACAGTGAAATTAATCAGTATTATGTAGGTGTGTTTTAGTTTAAGCCTAAAGAGACATGAAATCATTGAATTTTTACATTTTAACCATATGGACAGAAGGAATGTCGAGCTCGAAAATGTATCCATCCTTTGTTTTTATAGGAAAAAAGGAATTCCGAGCTCGGAAAGTGTATGGTAAATGTTTACCATAAGCACATATAATTTTCTGACCTCGGAAAGTGTATGGGAATGATAGAGGTGACTTTAGCATACTCATACTTTATGTTGATGATATGTTGATTGTTGGGCAGGATAAAGGTAAAATAATATCTCTTAAAAATGTATTGCATAGTTCTTTTGCTATGAAATATTTGGGACTGACCATGTAGATTATTGGGATGAGGATCACCCGAGGTCGATCAGCAAGGCTACTTAAGCTATCATAGGAGAAATTTAATGAAAATATCATTGAGATATTTAACATGAACAAGGCAATCCTGTTAGCGTACCACTTGGGAGACATTTCAAGTTTGATAAGAAATGAAGTCTGAAATGTGATGAAGAAATGATAGGTGTTTCATATTCATCGGTTGTTGGTAGTCCCATGTATGCCATAATATGTAGAAGGCTAGATATTTCACATGTAGTCGATGTGGTGAGCAGACAGTTGTTTAATCCTTGAAAAACATTAGGCAGCTGTGAAATGGATACTTCGATATCTTAGAGGAGCAACCAAATGGTTGATTTGCTCACTTTATACTCTTTTTTATCACACTTGAATCTCATATTTGTAATATATTATTGGTTTTATGTAAGCTTAATGGATATTTTGTCAATAAGAAGGTTAGGATGACGGTTTAGGATTTCTATCTTAGCTCTTTATTTTAAGAGGTTTTAAAGTGTACTTTATGATCATACTCATGTATTGAAGATTCAAATATGTAAATTCACGGAAAGGGCTTAGAAGTGAATGCCAATGTGTTAGTTGGTTGAAGAAAAGATCCAGATTTGAAGAAGGAAGGCAAAGTAGCGGAGGAAGAATGATCCGATTTTTGGAGTCGAGTTAGGAGAATTATCCAAGATGAATCAGTGTCCATGAGTAGCATCATTAGATTCGGCTTTGCAAGTACTATAAAAATGACTACAATAACTCCCAAAATGGATGAACGGTTCACTCATAGTGATGGAAACAAGAAGGGGGGGCAAATTGACCTCCAATGTTCGTGTCATATATCATGGTTCGTGGCAAACACCCATAATTCGATTTTTCGGCCCTTTCTCCTTCATTTCCTTGAGTTATAAATAGCCCCTTCTTCCCCGTTTGATGTGAACCCAACTTAAAACCCTAGTTTGTCCATTTTCTTTTTAATTTCTTCCATGTTTCTTTGTGAATTTATGTTATGGGTTTTAGTTATCTATGATAAATATACTCTTGGGAGCAATTTGTAAGCATTTCAATTATGAATTTTTGAGATTTGGTTTATCCGATTTTGTGCTTTGACTATCAATTATGTTTTGTGCTTTTTTTTGTGTGATTAATGCATAATTTAGGCTTGGATGATCAACTAGTTGATGATTATGAATTGATTGTTTGCTAGGTTTTTGGTCAAACCCAAAAGACTTTGTCTTTTTGTCGATGTAATTATTATTGATTGATGTTAGGTTGTAATTAGGTGTGACAACTAATTATAATTGTTGATTGATGAAATTGCTTAGGTTTAGGATGAATTTGAATGAGTTTACCTAATTATCAATATGGTTCACTAATAACGTCTAGCATGAAGGCATATCCTCGTAGTTCATATTAGTAAATATAATTGTGTTAGATATATGTCTCTCGCTTGTAGTACATTGTCTTAGTTGTGCTGGTTCTCCATGTTTATTTCTATCCACGGGGCATTCTATGATGATGATCATCTAGAGTGACTTGAGAGTAGGGGTTGTTGTGTGGCGTCGGTTGCCCATTCTAACTATAACCAAGGAGAGATGAGAAATGTCTTCACTCAAAAGGTGTTGACAAATTCTCCACAATATGTGGTTAATGCATGAAAATAGAATAATTAGTCTATGATCAAAGGATAACTAGAAATGTAAACCAATTGTGCCCAAAACTTGTTGTAATCATAGTTACATCTTTTGTGCTAGTGCGATCATATTTACATCGTTTGATAATTTAAGTACTTAAATTAGTCGTAGATTTTTCCAAACTCAAAACCCCTCAAACTTTGTTACTACACACTTAGATTGACTTCTTTGTATGTTTTTAACTGAATTCATCATTTGATAAAATCCTATTTTCCTTGTGGACGAACCCGACTTACCACTAGCTACTATCTAGTAGTTAGTCATAATTTGGGTATATAAATATTATCTTTGAGAGACACGATGACGACCTCCTAAATTTTGGTGTCGCTTCCAGGGAAAAGGCGTATTATATTAAGTGTTAGTTAGGGGTGTTCAACCGGTCGGTTTGTCTGTTAGTCAGTTTCGATTTCTACTGGTTTATAAAACTTTATAAGGAACCGAATAACCGACCGTTGTTGGTTTTACCTGTTTGGTTAGCATCAGTTTTGGTTGATGTGTCGGCTATTACTGGTTACCATAGATATTTTTATTTAAAATTTAAAATATAAATTCATATTTATATTGATTAGTAGTTAGAGCCGCAAAACTTAGAATAAAAGGTAAAAATTTTAAGAATTGGATAATTGTGTTGTATAGGAGTTGAATAATTTTTAAATTAATATTAAAATTGTATCACATTGATAATTATTAGCGTTGGGTACAATTATAAGCTATATCGACTTTTGTATGCATAATTATTATTTAAAAATATATGGACTAATAATATAGAGTTAAAGAATAAGTACAATTGGATTAGTAATTTAAAATTTTTCTTATTGGGTTTGTGATGAAGACCCCAAGTTTAATGAATTAATTTTTGGGGATTAAATTCATTAATTAATTAATGTACTATAAAATCTCTTACTGGTTATCCGGTTAGACCGATTACTAAATAATTAAATCGATAAAGGAACTGATTAACCTAAATAACCAGATAACCGTAACCAATATTAACCGATTGATCAATTAATAGGTAAACCGAATTAAATACCGCTTCAGTTTTGACAAGTTATCAGTTTTCCAGTTTTTTTTGAACAACCCTAGTGTTCAAAGAACTTAAGAGGAATATTACAACCTTTTTCTGGGGTGAAAATCAAGATGGCAGTAAAAAGGTCTGGAAAAGCTTAAAGAACATGTCCTTTCCTACTTTCGAAAATGGAATTGGCCTAAGAAACTTCAAGGACATAATTGATGCATTCTCACTGAAGATTTGGTGGA
>JAULKM010059441.1:0-12392 GCA_032355605.1 Rubia tinctorum | reverse complement strand
CCCGACTTGCCAAACTATCTACTTAGTTGTATTTAGTAAGCATATTGGGCTTATAAATGTATTTTTGAGAGGTACAGCGACGACCTCCCAGGAGACAAAGTACAATGACAAGTCGAGGAATTACTTCCAAAAGGTTATGTGCGCAAATCTTTAAGTCCTTGTGTTGTGCCTGTCATTTTAGTTCCTAAGAAAGATGAAAATCGGTGAATGTGTATTGATTGTCGTGCTATTAACTAGATAACCATTAAATATCGTCATCATATTCGTAGGTTAGATGATATGCTTGACGATTTGCATGTATTTGTGATACATACTAAGATTTATTTGACTTGGGGTAGTCATCATATTCGAATTAAGGAAGGGGATGAATGGAAAATTTCATTTAAAACTAAGTTCAGGCTGTATGAATGGATTGTTATGCCTTTCGGATTAACTAATGCACCTAGTACTTTTATGCGGTTGATTAATCATGTATTGAGAAATTTTATTAGTCAATTTATTTTAGTTTATTTTGATAATATCTTGATCTATTCTAAATCGACTGATGATCATATTGAGCATGTTAAAATGGTTCTTGTTGCACTCTGTGTGTCTTGTTTGTATGTGAACATCAAGAAGTGCACCTTTTGATCTTCCGAAGTGGCGTTTCTCGGTTTTGTGGTCTCTAAGGAGGGCATAAAAGTTGAAGAAACCAAAATTGAGGCCATTCAAACCTAGCTGAGACCTAACAAAGCCAATCAGGTGTGTTCTTTTCATGGTTAACTAGTTTTAATAGAAGGTTTATGCGTGATTTTTAATCTATTGTTGCACCTTTAAATGAACTAGTTAAAAATGATGTGAAATTTTTTTGGGTTGATGAACAAGAAAATGCATTTAATGAATTGAAATTATGATTATGTAATGCTCATGTTCTTGCTTTACCTGAATTTAATGGTAGTTTTGAGATTCATTATGATGCTTCTAGTGTTGGTATTGGTGATGTTTTGATGCAAGAGAATCGAACTATAGCTTACTTTAGTGTAAAGCTAAAGGGTGGTGCTCTAAAATATCCCGTGTATGATGTAGAATTCTTTGAAATTTTGTGTGCTTTAGATCTTGGAAACATTATTTATTGCATAAAGAATTCGTTATTCATAGTTATCATGAGTCGTTGAAATATTTGAAGAGTCAGATGAAGTCTGCTAAATGGTCTAGTTTTATTGAATCTTTTCCTTATGTGTTGGGATACAAAAAGAGTAAAGAAAATGTTGTTGCTGATGTTTTGAGTCGTAGATATGTTTTACTTACACGATTGGAATATGTCCTTTTAGGGGTTTCCATTGTACTGGAATTATATGCTACTAATTCTGATTTTTCATCTGTTATGCTTCTTATGAACATGGTGCGTATGATACATTTTTCGGCAAGATGGGTTTTTATTTCTTGACAATAGGCTATGTGTTCCTCAATGTTCTATGTGTGAATTACTTGTTAGACAAGCTCATTCAGGTGGTTTAATGGGACATTTTGGTGCTTCAAAAACTTATAATTTGTTGCGGGAACAATTCTTCTGACCAAAAATGACACTCTCTGTTGATAGGATTTGTAGGAATTGTATTGATTGTTTGAAGGAATTGTCTAAGACTAAGCTTCACGGTTTGTATACTCCTTTACCTATTCCTAAACATCCTTGTGTTGATATTTCTATGGATTTTGTTCTCAGATTACCACGATCTCAATCATGTAATAATTCTATCCTTGTGGTTGTTTATCGATTTTTGAAGATGGCACATTTTATTCCTTGTAGGAAAAAAGATAATGCAAAACATGTCGCGGATTTATTTCTGAAGTAAGTGGTCCGATTACATGGCATTTCTGCGTCATATTATTAGACAGATATGTCAAAATTTTGTCCTATTTTCGGAATACTTTGTGGCACAAGTTAGGGATGAAATTGTTGTTTTCTACGGCAAGTCATCTATAAACTGGTGGGAAAACAGAGGTCACCAATCGCACATTAGGGTCTCTTTTGGGTGCCCAAGTTCAGAAAAAATTTAAATTTTTTGGAAGTGTGCATTCTTATTGCAAAGTTTGGTTATTATTGCATTGTTCATTCTACTACAACTTTACCTCTATTTTAAATTGATTATGGATTTTTACCCTATGCACCTCATGATTTAATTCCTTTCAATTTTAAACTGGTGCGAAATTTGGATGAAAAAGAGAAGGATGATTTTATGAAGTGATTACTTAAGAAGGTTCTATTGATGATTGAAAGGAAAATGCTCATGATGTTGACATAGCCAGCCAAGGCTGACGACTTATCCAATTTAAGGAGGGCAACTGGGTTTGGTTGCATTTGCGGAAGGAGAGGTTTTCGAATGCTTGGAAATCTAATTTAAGTCCGTGAGGTGATGGTTTTTTTCAAGTATTGGCGCTTGTGAATGATAATTCTTACAAGATTGATCTTCCATGCGATTATGACGTTAGTACTACCTTCAATGTTGTTGATTTATCTCTTTTTACCTTTGAAGATGATTCGGTTTCGAGGGCGAAACCTTTCGATCACGGAGGGAATGATGGAGATGCCAAGACGACTACTGCCATAAATGAATATATTCCACGACTTGATCAAACATTCGAGGGTTATGTTCGGGATCCTATAAGTGACATGGTTAGACCGATGACAAGGTAAAGAAAGAATCTTATAAATGCCGCATTGAATGCTTTAATTGATCAACTTCATGATGAAGAACTCAAGACCAAATAGGCTAGGGCTAGGATTAATTATTCAAGCTCGTCGATTAACTGAAGATGTCGTGAAGAACACCAGACTCATTTTTTACCACTAGGTTTATTATGAGGTAGCGTGATTTTTGTAAAATATTGTAATATTATTTTATTTTAGTCCATAGCTTGGCCATGTGGGCTTTTGAAGAGTTAATTTTAGTCTGTTATTTTTTACCCGGCTCATTAGGGTTTCGAAAATATTTAGTTTCATTCTAATTAGACTTAGATTTGGTTAGATTACATAAGGTAATATTCTTCAAGGTTTATTGGAAAAGAATTCGAGTAGATTACCATTTATTTTAGGAGAAATAGTTAGATATGGTTTTAGCGTCTTAAAGCTTCCATAAGTTGATTCAGATTCCAATTGTAATTATACTTTTTGGGCAAGATATATCCCTATAAATAGAGGGGTATGGTTGAGCCATTCTTCACTTTTTAATGAATCATATATTCAGAATTTCGAGATCATTCTCTGTGCTTGCGAGTTATCTTCATTGTTGCTTAATCCTGTGGGTTAATTAAGTATCAATACTTTCAATTTGTGAACTAACCCTGTGGGGTAGTTAACTTCATAAATCTAGAGCTGTTCAAGATCCCCGAGATCTAATTTTGACCAGTTTGTGCGGCTATAATAGGGTTTTTGAAATCCCTCGTTTAGTTAAAGATATAAAATTCCATAATCCAAAGTCATCACAAGGAGATTCATATCAGTTTGTGTGTGCTTGAGATGTGCATCGTGTGGCGATGCACGATTGTGATTTAATTTCCCATAGAAACCAGTTCTGATTTCATAGCTCTAATAATTTACCCATATGCCCAATATTTTGTAAGCTTGGAATTTAAGTGAAGGATCGACCCTTATTTTTTCTGTTTTTGATTCTTGGTGTGAATTGTTTTATTAATCAGGTTCTAGTACATCCTCAATTATAATTATTTTCTTGAAATATTTGTTGGACTCAATTATATGTTGCTTTCATGGTGGTAAATGTTTGCAATCCTTTTAAAACATTGAATTTGGTCATGTTACATAATAATTTTATATATAAATGTTGTGTTCCACTTAGAGAGTCTAATATACTTTTTTTTACAAAAGGCATTTACATCATTTATAAAAAATTTGCTTGTAGCACTATACTCGTAGATGTTCTATAACCATAAATTGACGAGAAAATATAATTTGGAAGTAACAAATCAACCTACGAATTGAAAGAGTTGGCTGCATACCGTATTCGTGTTGAGTTCGTGCTAGATATGATATTTTTTGTGTTAAACACAATAACAATTTGTAAAACAGAAGTTTAAAAACCATGATCAAGAATAACTAAGCATCTAAATAAAGGGAACCAATTTCTAAATTTCAGAATTTATGACCCAATCGATGCTGAGTAAAGTGATTTATGTATCAGATATTATGCGTGGTTCTTAGGCTGGAGAAGTTTCACTTGTAAATAGAGACCCTTATCTTGAGATATGAGAAATTCACAGATGCAAATGTCTTCTATGGCAAAGTGATTCGTATCACAGAAGATTTTCCATCCCCGAGAGTACCACATATGACTATCGGCCCAGTGTTTGTTAGATGTTGTCCACTCTCTCCATCATCATGATCAAGAATTACTTTATTGGGTATGCCACATATAATATTAGTTTCATTGTTATACCTGTACTTGTTGTGCTTCGTGTGATGGCATGTCTTGTGGTAAAAACAATTGGACCACTGTCCGTTAACATGCTTTTTGTGTGCTATGTCGTGCCGGACCCAACTTTGAATCGTGTAATACTCGAGGTCTTGAATTTAGTTAGTGTGTAAAATTTATTAGTTTATAAGATAATAAATTTTACTTAAAAAACATTTTTTGAAATAGTGAATCTTAATTTGAAAAAAATTAAGTTAGAAGTTTTATAAAAAATTAATTAAGTAAGAAATTTATGCTCATAAACGTATCATTAATGTTATGTTTAACTTAATTTCAACATTTAGGCTGAGAAGAAAAAGCGCAAGTGGTTCGAAGTCCAAAGGTCATGCCAGAATAAGTGGGAAGTCTATGTGGAAGAACTACATTTTGAACAACTTGAAATGTTACGGATAGCCCTAAAGAATCTAAATTTAGATGTTCAAACCAAGTTAAGCAAGAATTTCCTGCAAAATTAAATTTTAATGGAGCACCAAGCCCTACTGCTCAGCCTATCACTCAACTCACCTCAAATGCTATCAAGGATTATTTTTGTTCTGAATGCCATGTAGAATCATCTTCTTGTAAATTTTTTCCATTAACTTCTCATTACGTAGGCACGAATATGAATAATCATGGAATTTCAGTGAAGGATGGAACCATATTTTTGGCTTAGTATGTTGATGGTGTTGACTCGTAGGTGGGGAGTTTTCCCTCAATATCGGTTGTGACAATTATCTAATCCTAGTTATTTCTTTATACGGTTCTTTTTATTTCATGGTATGTTGCTTATTTATGGATACATCATTGCATTCTTTTTTTAACATTGGATTTTGTCTGTGATTAAATTATTTATTTTGAAGATGTTGCCCTCCAATTAAAAAATGAATTTGATAAATTTATTTATTTATTTAGTATTACAAAATATTAAAAAAATAAATTCGTTATAATTTTATACTCATGGCACTGTACTTTGAAATTCTTTGATAAATCCACCTCATAAAATTGTGTCAAAATTGATAATGAAATGAAGTTTTTAAGCTCACAACTATAAGCTGACCACCATATTAATTTTGAAGTAACAAATAAACTAAGGAATAGATAGGGTTGGATTTGTGTCGTGTTCGTGATGAGTTTGTGCATGTTTGAGATGTGCATCGTGTGGCGATGCACGGTTGTGCTTTAAATTTACATGTAAACAAGTTATGATTTCATAGCTCTAAATATTATGCCCAATTTAGGTTAAGCATGGAATTTTACTGAAATTTTAGTGAAGAATGTACCCATATTTTTTATTTTGTATGTTGAAGATTCTTGGAATGAAGTTTTTCATTAATCAGGGTTCTAGTACTTCCTCAATTCTTATTATTTTCTCAAAATAGTTTTTGGATTCAATTCTATGTTGCTTTCAAGGTTGTAAATGTTTGCAAATCTTTTTAATCATTGAATTTGGTCTTGTTACATAATAATTTTATATAGAAACGTTCTGTTGCACTTAGAGAATCCGATATACTTTTTTGCTTACAACACTATTCTCGTAAATGTTCTAATACATCCCCCATGAATATTTTATAATTATAGATATTTATAAATATATAACTATAAAATGATGGGCAAATCTAATTTGTAAGTAACAAATCAACCTAAGAATTGAAAGAGTTGGCTTCATACCATAGTCGTACCGAGTTCGTGCCAGATATGATTTTTTTTATGTTGAACAAAATAATGTAAAACCAAATTTTAAAAACCATGATCAAGAATATAAGCATCTAAATAAAGGGAACCAATTGCTAAAGTTCAAAATTTATGACATGATCGATGATGTGTAAAATGATAAAAGTATCACATACTATGCTTAGTTATATGGTTGGAGAAGTTCCAGTTTTATATAGAGACCCTTATCTTCATGTTTGAAAAATTAACAGATACAAGTGTCTTCTACGGCGAAATGATTTGTATCACACATATTTTCCGTCCCCCAGAGTACCATGTATGACCATCGACCCAGTGTTTATAAGATGCTGTCCACTCTCTCCCATCATCATCATGGACAATTATTTCACTGGGTGTGCCAGATATGATATAAGGTCTGTTGTTGTACCCGTTCTCATTGTGCTTCGTGTGATGTCGTGTCATGTGGTAAAAATATTCGACCACTTTTCGTCAATGTGTTTTGTGCGTCTAATGTCGTTCTCGACCCAATTGCTTAATCGTTTCATACTTGATGTCTGGAATTTAGTCATTGTGTAAAATTTATTAATTTTTAATGATATATAAAAAAATTAAAAATATATAAATTCAATACATACACGAATATAAATTTAACTTAGAGAACATTTTTTTAAATCGTGAATCTTATTTAAACAAAGTTTAATTTAGAATTTTTATAACAATTATTTAATTATGAAAACGATGCTCATAAACGTATCATTAAGTTTATGTTTAACTTAATTTCAAAATCTAGGCTAAGAAAAAAATGAGAAACATGTTCGAAGTCCAATGGTCATGTCTTAATAAGTGAGAAGTTCGTGTGGAAGAAGTTCATTCTGAACAATTTAAAATGTTAAGGATAGCCCTAAAGAATCTCAATTTAGATGTTCAAACCAAATCAGGAAAGAATTTTCTTACAAATGTAAATTGTATTGGAGCACCAATTCCATCTACTCAACCTATCACTCATCTCACCTCATATGCTAGTAGGTATTATTATTCTTCTGAATGGCAAGTAGAATCATCTTCTCGTAAATTGTTTTCATTAACTTCTCATTACGTAGGCACAAATGTGATGGATGGAACCGTATTTTTTGGCTTAGTATGTTGAAAGTGGTAACTCGTTCATGGGGAGTTTTCCCTTAATCACAGTTGTGCCAATTCTTTAATCCTAATTATTTATTTATATGGTTCTTTTAATTTCATCTTATGATCCTCATTTAAGGATACATCACTGCATTCCTTTTTCAACATTAGATTTTGTCTGTGATTAATTTATTCATTTATTTAATATTTAAAATATTTTTTTCATTTTTTTTATTTTATACTCATGTCACTATACTTAGAAATTCTCCTATAAATCAACCTCATAAAATTGTGTCAAAATTAATAATGAATTGAAACTGTTAAGCTCACAACTATAAACTGACCACCATATTAATTTTGAAGTAACAAATAAACCAAAGAATGGATAGAGCTGAATTTTTGTCGTATTCGTGCTGAATTTGTGCGTGCTAGAGATGTGCATCGTGTGTCGATGCACAATTCTGCTTTAAATTGCCATAGAAACCAGTTCCATTTTTATAGCTCTAAATATTTACCCATGTGCCCAATTTTGGGTAAGTGTGGAATTTCAGTGAAGGATGGACCCATATTTTTGACTTAGTATGTTGATGATTCTTGGTGTAAAGGTTTTTATTAGTCAATGTTCTAGTACTTCCTCAAATTTATTTATTTTCTCAAAATATTTTTTGGATTCAATTCTATGTTGCTTTCAAGGTGATAAATGTTTAAAATCTTTTTTAAACATTGAATTTGGTCATGTTACATGATAGTTTTTTGTAGAAACGTTGCACTGCACTAAGAGATCTGATATAACTGTTTACAAAAGGTGTTTACATCATTCATAATTTTTTACTTGTAACACTATACTCATAAATGTTCTAATACACCCACGTCATGAATAATTTTTAATTATTGATATTTATAAATTTATAACCATAAATTGACGAGCAAATCTAATTTGGAAGTAACAAATCAGCCTACGAATTAAAAGGGTTGGCACCATACTGCATTTGTGCTGAACTCGTGCAAAATGTGATTTTTTTACGTCAAACCCAATAACCATTTGTAAAACAAAAGTTGAAAATGATGATCAAGAATATCCAAGCATCTAATTAAAAGGAATCAATTGCTAAAGTTCAAAATGTATGTCCTGATCGATGCTGAGTAAAATTATAAAAGTATCAGATATTATACGCAATAATTAGGTTGGAAAATTTTCACTTGTACGTAGAGACCCTTATCTTCAGATTTGAGAAATTCACAGATGCAAATGTCTTCTACGGAAAAGTGATTCATATCACACGGGATTTTTGATCCCCCAGAGTACCATGTATGATCATCAGACCAGTGTTTGTAAGATGTTGTCCACACTCTCTCATCATCATCATGGAGAATTATTTTATTGTGTGTGCCAGATATGATATAAGGTCTGTTGTGATACCCGTACTAGTTGTTCTTCGTGTGATTCCATGTCATGTGGTAAAAAATTGATCACTGTTCGTCAATGTGCTTTGTGCGTGCGATGTCGTGGCCGACCAAACTGTTGAATCGTGTCATACGTGAGGTCTAGAATTTAGTCCATGTGTGAAATTTATTATTAATGATATCTTAACACAAATATAAATTGAATACATACAAGAAAATAAATTTAACTTAAAGAACATTTTTTTGAAATAGTGAATCTTATTGTGAAAAAGTTTAAGTTAGAAATTTTATAAAAATTATGTAAGTCAGAAATCGATGTTCATAAATATATCATTAATATTATGTGTAACTTAATTTCAAAATCTAGGCTAAGAAGAAAAACGCTAGAGGTTCAAAGCCCAACTGTCATACCGTATTGAGTGGTAATTCTGTGTGGAAGAACTTCATTTTGAACTACTTGAAATGTTAAGGTAGCCCTATAAATATCAATTTAGATTTTCAAACCAAGTCAGGAAAGAATTTTCTTGCAAAAGTAAATCCTATTGGAGCACCAAGTCCTCCTAATCAGCCTATCACTCATCTCACCTTAAATGCTATCAGGGAATATTTTTCTTCTGAATCCAAGGTAGAATCGTCTTCCCATATATTGCTTCCATTAAGTTCTCATTACATAGGCATGAATATTAATAGGCATGGAATTTCATTGAAGAATGGAACCATATTTTTTTATTAGTATGTTGACGTTGCTGACTCCACTGTGTGGAGTTTTCCCACAATCACGGTTGTGAAACTTCTTTTATCCAAATTATTTCTCTATATGGTTCTTTTAATTTCATAATATGTTGCTCGTTTAAGAATACATCATTGCATTCTTTTTTAAACATTATATTTTGTCTGTTATTAAATGATTCTATTTTAAAGATTCACTACACTTAAAAAAAGAATCCGATAAATTTATTTATTTATTTAGTCTTACGAAATAATAAATTATATAATTTTTTAAATAATTTTATACTCATAGCACTATACTTAGAAATTCTCCTATACATCCAACTCATAAAATTGTGTCAACACTGACAATGAATTGATATTGTTAAGCTCAAAACTATAAACTGACCACAATATTTAATTTTCAAGTAACAAACAAACCAAGTAATAGATAGAGGTGGATATTTGTGTCATGGTCTTGTTAAGTTTCTTCGTGCTTGGGATGTGCATCGTGTGGTGATGCACGATTGTGCTTTCAACTACAATAGAAACTAGTTCCGATTTCATGGTTCTAAAGATACACCCCTAGGCCCAATTTTGGGTAAGCCTGGAATTTAAGTGAAAGATGGACCCATATTTTTGACTTGGAATTTGGATGATTCTTGGTGTGGAATTTTTTCATAATTAGGTTTCTAGTACTTCCTCAATTCTAAATTTTTTTCTTGAAAGATATTTTTTATTCAGCTATATGTTGTTCTCATGGTGATAAATGTTTGGAATCCTTTTTAACCATTGAATTTGGTCATGTTACAAAATAAATTTATATTTGCACTTAAAAAATTAATATACTTATTTATAAAAAGGTGTTTACATCAGTTATAAATTTTCCCTAGTAGCACTATACTCATAAATGTTCTAATACATCCAGATTTATAATTATTGGTGATTATATATAATCATAAATTGATGAGGAAATATAATTTGGAAGTATTAAATCAACCTACTAATTGAAAGAGTTGGCTCCATACCATATTCATGCCGAGTTCTTGCCAGATAGGATAAATGGTCCACTGATGTACCCATACTCATTGTGCTTCCTATGATTCCGTGTCATGTGGTAAAACAAATTTGACCACGGTCCGTCAACATGTTTTGTGCTTGCTATGTCGTACCCGGCCAACTTTTGAATCGTATCATACTTAAGTTTTTGGATTTAGTCAGTGTGTGAAATTTATTCATTTTAATGATATCTTAACATTGATATAAATTTAGTTCATACATGAAGATAAAAATAAATTTAACTTAAGTAACATTTCTGATATGAATCTACTTGCAAAATTTTTGGATTGTTGAAAATTGGATCTTTGCTCTTGCTAGGGTTTCGGCCAAACCTAACAAAAATGCACGAAATTCAACATCTAGCCCGCAAACTACACTCAACTCCGACTTGCTCTCTAAATAGCCCGCAGGATTAGATCACAAGGTTTCTCTATAAACTAACTAGCCTGCAAGGTAAGCTTACAAAGGAGATTGAAACTTAATTAACCCGTAGGATTAAGCAACAATGAAGATAATGAGAATAACTCAAAATTCTAAATATTTGATTGATAAAATATTGGTAAAATTCGTTGGTTCATCCCCCTCTATTTATAGGGTGATTTTCGAACCAATACCCTAATTACAATTGGAATATGATTCAACTTATGGCATCTTTAAGAAGCTAAAACTATATCTAACTAAAATACCAAAAATCAGACCCTAATCTTGGCCGATCTCCTCTTAGAATTAGACTAGAAAATATTACCTTATCTAATCTTACCAAATCTAATTCTAATCAGAATAAATGACAATATTTTCGAAAACCCCTATTGGACTAGGTTCGAAAATTATGAACTCTTCAGAAGCCCACATGACCGAGTTATTGGACTAAAATAAAATAATGTTACAATGATCACACTGTCTCATTAAAAAACCCAATGGAAAAGAGAGTATAGTGTTCTTCATAATGTCTTCAGTTAATCGACAATCTTGAATAATTAATCCAAGCCCTAGCCTACTTCTTCATTAATTCTTCATCATGAAATTGATCAATCAAAGCATTCAATGCCACATCCCTAAGGTTCATTCTTGACCTTGTCATTGGTCCAGTCATGTCACTTAGAGGATTCTGAACATAACCCTTGAATGTTTGATCAAGACGTGAAATATCTTCATTTATGGTTGTAGTCGTCTTGGGATCTCCATCAGAAGGGGCAGCAGTGGAGTTCTCAAGCAGCGGCGGGGCCCGTGAATGAGAAGAAAGAAGAAGAAAAATAGGGCTTGGGGTTATAATTGTAATTTCATTTTCATTTTAATTTTTTTTTCAAATGTGTAAAATATTCTTTTCACCAATTTTCGGCCTAAATCTTTCGGAATGAGTACGTTTGCACTCACACTAACTATCTAGAATTATATTTGCACTTTCAATTATCAAAAGATTATACCGGCACTTTTATAAATTAGGTAGGGTTATAAAAGCACTTTCCTTAATGACAAAGTCCGTCTTCCCATAAACAATGAAAAAACAGAGTTTAATTAGAATAATAAAATGTAAAACATTTTAGTTGTAATATTAAAAATTTATTGTCAACGTATATTAATTATAAAGTTCATAACCCAATTCATGTAAACCAAAAATGTTATTTTCATTTATTCAAATTTGTATTTCAAACATCGGTGTTTCCGTGTTTGCATGACTATAGAAAAACCAGAGACGACTCTTATCAATTTAAAAAACGCACCGACACTTTTTATTTTTAGAATTATTACTGCTCTGCTGTTAGAATTTGTTTGGCCATACTTGCAGAAAGTCAGAAGTCAGAACTGTAGCTGGATTACTAAAAGAGGGAAGATATATTGGCAAGCGAAGACTTCATCCTTCGGAGCAAATGGATTTGAGAAATCTTGCATTTCCTAACATGTTCCAACCTCTCAGTACTGCAACATCTTCACGAAGGAAGGTAATTTCCCGGTTGATTTTGGGGCTGGTGGCCTCATTTTCTG
>JAULKM010059424.1:0-12393 GCA_032355605.1 Rubia tinctorum | reverse complement strand
TTGGACTCATACCCGACCCAATGGGTCTAGACCCTGTGGGTCTGGGTCGGGTCCTGGACCCATGATCATCCCTAGTTCTCAACCTCATTCCATTTTGCTTGCTCTTCGTCTTCGTAGTCAAAACCAATAATTCAGATGAAACCAAATACAGTTTGCCAAATCCTTGCCTTTGTCCGTCTAAAACCCTTATTTTCCATCTTTCTTTGTCCTCGCATTGAACGCTCCCATTGTTTTAACGACGGTGTCTGATCTTCTTTGCACAGTGTGGTGGTGGTGTGTTTAACTGCTGGTGGGGCCGAGGTTTTTCGGCGGTACTGGTAGTGTGGGCAAAGCACTGGATGGGTTAGAGTTTTCCAGCAGTTGGGCTGAGAGTTTTCTTTGTGAAAAACAACACCATTCCGGGGGTGGTGGTGTGGCTGAGATGAGCGGAATTGTGGGGTTAGAGATTCATGAGGTGGGGAATGAGCGGTGGTGGGGGGCTGAGCGATTAGGGTTTCCCAGCTGAGCGGCCAGGATTTTTCGGTGATGGTAATTTGTTTGCGGTGATTCCCGACGGAGTAGCAGTTGTTTTTGACGGAGCAATGGTGCCAGTGGAGTAGCAGTGGTGAGCCCCAGTGTGGGTTGTGAAAAAGAAGGTATAATGGCCATCAATTTTTTAGTTTTGGTCTAAGGCGTATTTTCATGATTTCACTTTCTGGTTAATGATTGAATTTCATGGGTTTAACGTCGAAATTGGGGAGTTTAGGTATATTGGCACAATTTGACCAACTGTTAGGGTTATATTGACACAATTGGTAATGAGTTAGGGTTAGATTGACACTTTTCAAATTGCAGCGTTATATTGGCACTTTCAGCTAAAAGTTCGGGTTAGAAGTGCATTTCCCTTATAATTGTTTATATGTTAAGATTTATTTTGAAGGGTTTTCATAATTATAGGTATCTCATTGCAGTAAATAAAAATAAATATCAAATCACCCTATTAGTCATATTAATTATAACATGACCTTGTCTAGCAGAGTTAGTCGGCCTAAAACCAAACTTTATGCATGAAATATCATGTTTTAAATTTTTTTATCACTTGAGTGATCTATTTAAAAATTTGCATAGTATTTTAAACTTAGAGAGTGTCTTGTGTTAGACCGCTTAACGGTTAGACCAATCACGTCAAACTCCTTTTCTATAACATGTAAGTTTAAAATATTAATTATTTTATATTTCAAGACAAAATTTAAAATATTTTCAAAATTATGTGAATTTTGTTACAATATATGAAAACAAACAACACATTACTCCATTAGTTTATGAATAGGTAGAATGTAATGATGCCCCTAGTTCGTTATTAACAGTTATGCGGTTTAAAAATAAGAGTTTGTGTTAAACTTATGATTTTCAAATAATAATTGACGTTGATAAAAATAGGATATTAAAATTTATTTATTTATTCACTCAATGAGAATAAGTAAAATATGAAAAAAGTTGTATTTTTTACATTTGACTTCTTTAATCTGATGATGATTATGATTTAAACACTGGTTGTTTTAAAATTTATAAAAATTTATATAAAAAATTATAAGATATTCAATTATTTGTTACAAGTGAATAATAAATATAGTTATTTTTTTAAAAAATAAATAAAACTTTTTATAGAGTAATTAAAATTAATGATTTTATTTAATTACAAAAAAAATTAAGTGTAATAAATGTTAAAATTGGGAGTTGATTGGAATTGAACATAAATATATTGAGAATGCGGGTTTTGAAACAAGATTACGTGAGTTTTGAATTTCTTTTAGAAAACCTATTAAACTTGCTCGAATTTTTCAGAGAGGGTATTGTACTGGCTCTAAATACTACTTTTCTGTTTTTATTATTGACCAATTATTTTTAGCACTAAGATTTTGAATATACTAAATTAGTATAACTAAATACTAGGATTTAGGATGATTAAACATTACTTAACATCAACAAACGTTCGCGCACGACAAACCCAACCCTCTCCGATCCAGACCTTTTCTTCTTCAAGCTTATTCCCCATCTCACTATTAACATTTTATTTTAATTCATGTTTTTGTTTTTGTTATTGAATAAGTGTGTAATTTGTTTCCACAGATTAATTTCGTTTTTCAACTTGATCGATTGGATCGTTGTATTTATGATGATAACTCGATTTAATTGTCCATGTTGATGTATTGTTCTCGATCTGCTTGTACAGATCGTGCGTTCGCAATTTTGTTTGTGGTTTTATTTTTGGGTTTTCACAAATATGAGTTCGTCAGATCTGTGTTTCGAGGTGTTTACAGTTTGGACAACATAGATCGTGGTCGAATCAAATGGTGTTACAGTTGTAGAAAATCCATGTTTGGCGCAGTGATATTGATGTGTGATGCGCTCCTCTATGCCAAGTGGTCATGTTTTTTGCAAGAAGCAAGTTAATATCCATGAGGGCAATGTCACAATTTTTATTGGATCTCTGATCTGTAATATTACAGATGTTCAGTCTGTTTGACATGTATTTAGATATTCTTGCAATATGTTAGTTATTGCTAGAGGTTATTTAGATTGAATGTCAATTCCAATCATTGTAATTACCGCTGAGCGTTTTTCCCAACATTTTGGAATGATTGATTTTTTTAAAAATATTCTAAATCCATTTAGGATATGCTAAATTAGTAGAACTAATACTTTCTTTGTTTTTCTACTGTTGGCCCATCAAAAGCCACCCGAATTTAAGAAATGCTAAATTTGTGGTAAAAGTTAAATTGAGAGAAATAAAAGTAAATGAAATAAAATAATATTAAACTTTCTACCTCAAAAAATATATATTAAACTTGCCATAGCTCTAGAATGTTAATTAATATTAATGTTCTATATTCTAATTGCATTCTTTATTGAAAATTTAAAGAACTAGTATAATACCAACAATTATATTGTTATTTAATTTACTTAATTTCTCATTTTATACCTAACTAATACTATTTTAGTATTTGTTTTGAAAGGAAGGATGAAAAGTGTAAGGGACGTAGTAACATAAAAACTAGATAATACTTTTTTTATTGGCATAATAAACAAGTATATGAAACATATGTAGATAGATTGAAATTTCAAAATTTATGTATGGTAAAATTTTGTATGCTAATGCTATCTTATTATTTATCTAATTTTAAAATCATTCAAAGATGATGAAAAAAGTGTGAGTAGAATTGACATCAAACATAACTAGCCTCTAGCGATTACTAACCTATTGGAAGAATATTTAAGTTACTATTCAACTAGACTGACTGTTTGTACTACTAAAGATTGGAGATCCAACAAAACAGTGACATTGCCCTCAGAAGTATTAACTTGCTTCCAACGAACAGCATGACCACTTGTCTGAGAGAAGTTCATCGTGCATCAATATCACTTTCTCCAACAGGGATCTTCTACGACGGTAACACCACACGATTCAACCACGATCTGTGTTGTCCACACTATAAACATCTTGAAAAATACTCCAAATAAATGGAAATCTGAAGATAAAAACACAAACAAAATTATAAACACACAATTTGTACAAGCAAATCGAGAAAAAAATAGTTTTATTAGTCGTATTATAAAAGAAGAAGAAAAAGATAAGGCACAACTTATTTGTTTGAACTCATGTTCAAGTTATAATATGTTTGAATTTGATTGAATTATTATTCAAACTCACATTATTATTAGTTGTCGTCGTTTTTTATTTTCACTTCATTCTTTTGCGAGTTAAAGGAAATTTGAGATGAAATAGTATTTCCTATTAATTTTATATAAAAGTTGAGAAATTCTCAGGAAAGACAGATTTTCCTTAAATGTATGAACAGTCCACTGTACTTTTTAAATTAAATCTTATTTTTTTTTATAAAATTTAAATATTGTATTTTAAAATTTAGAACAAGTAATAATGTGTATTTGAATGCAAAAATATAAAAATATATAATGTAGAAAATTTATTTTTAAATTTCTAAATTTAGCACTCTCTCCGTCTCAGATAAAATTGCACAAAAATCATTATCACGTTGTTCAAGAAATATGTTTGACCGTTAATATATTTAATTACGTATATTATTAGCAAATAAAAATTTGATATTTTGAAATTACTTGTTACGACGAATTCAACAATATCACATATGATAATATTGTTACTCATATCAATTTAAATATGCGGTCAAAGTTCGATAGACAATAGTGTCAAAAAAGTAAATTTGCAATTTAAACTAAGACGAAAGGAGTACTCCCTCCGTCCCATCTCAAATTACACAACAATCGTTATACAATCATTACACAACAATCCCTCCGTTTAGAAACTACTTGTTACGATAAATTCAACTATATCACATACGATAATATCGTGACTCATATATTTATTTAAATATACAGTCAAGCATATATAGAGAATAGTATACAAAAAATAAGTGTGCAATTTAAACTGAAACGGAGAAAGTATGTAATTTAACAAATATAATGTATAACATAAAAAATAAGTGACATATCCATAAAATTATTAACAGCATTTCACAACACCCACTCTAAAAGTTTAACTACTCCATCCTCATGTTCTATCCCCATCTCCTCTGCATTCATTTGCGTATTATAAATTATTTTATTTATAGTTACCCCGGAAAAATTTATCTTCCGTCAAAATATATTTATATATGCTAATTGTTTAAGGTAAAGTCATGTGAAAAACTGTCTTTTGAAAAATCTATTAAAAGACGGAATTTAATTAAAATAATAAAAAGATAAAACGTTTTAGTCACAATATTATAATATTATTGTGCAACGTGCAGTAGTTATAAATTTATTCTCTGATTAATACAAGCTAAAATTTTTTCTTCATTTATTTTAATTTGTAATTTAAACATTGATTTTTTTCCTGGCTTATGGTCTTTCAAGATTTTAATCACAATTTATTACTAGCTTTTCCCTATTCATCTAACAAGAAAAAAATTATTGGTACCATCAAACTCTCCCGAATACCTTCTAACAAACTTGAACGGCGACAATACATATAACCAAACTAGACTTCCCCATCCTCTTTTTTTTTTTTGGAAACCTCTCCCATACCTTTACTAATTACTAAACAGAGAGTATGAAAAGAAGACCCATTAGAAGCTTTTTCCTTCTAAAATAAATGACAACATTATTATTTCTTTATCCAAATGTCTAACTTAGGATTCTTTCATAATTGTATATTCAAATCATCTATATTTAATACAACATCTGAGCGTGTCTCCACCAATTAGACTAACAAAATTCATCTTATAATTTTGTCTCAGATTATAGTTTATCTATATTGAAAAGATATACAGTATTTAAGAGTTTTTTAAAATTATAAAAAATTAATTTCAATAAATGAAACAAACATCAAATCACCCTATTAGTTATATCAATTATAAAATAACATTGCCTAGCCATCTAGACGGTTTAAAATAAGACTTTAAGTCTCTTGTTAGACCGACTAACAGTTAGACCAATTATAAAAATTCGACTCAATAACTTTTAGGGTCAAATTATAATTACTTATGCATTATAATACATTTAAAAAAAATCAAAGTTATAAAAATTTCATTGCAATAAATAAAAATAAATATCAAATCGCCACAATAATTACATCAATTATAAAATGTGAGATGTTTGAACAATCAGGTGAAGGACCCAATATACTACTAGGAAGAGGCAAGAAACTTATTAGTGGAACGAGAGATTGTCCGAAATGATACCCACTTTTAATCGATATTCACATTTTGGTATATAAATTTTGAATTTGTCATTTAAAGGTACACACTTTTTGATTTATGTCTCAAAAGAGTACCTTTCAGCAAAAAAATGGGTACCAATTTTGATCAAAATTGTGCCACAATGGTACAAATTTTAAATTAAAAGGTTTCTTCTAGGCACATTAATGAAAGAGTGAGTATCTTTTCAGAACAATTTAAGAAATATGATTTTAAAAAATGTAAATTTCAGTTAAAAGTGACTACCATCCGAACATTTTCTCACTAAAATCTCTTCTGCCAACAGAAATTTCAGCTCAGGACACGCAAGGGAGAGTGATCAGAAATCATAATGTACGGAGAACATTCGCACACAACAATACATGAGAGAACAATTATATTTATATCACTAGGAACCGCACCTTCCAACAAAAACCACAATGGAGTCCAAGGCACACGCTCAGGTTTAGACTTCTTTGTGGCCATATCCCCGTTACAAGCGGAAGCAGAAGCCTGTTTTAGGGCGAACAAAACAGTTAAGGAGCTAGTGTTCAACACAATGGGAAAGAAAAGGAATGGTATGACCACATTCTTCGTTCCTTGAAATTCCTTTCACTATAAGTTTATCAAAGTTATGTAATGGCACCCCATATTTTAAGTTCATCAATTGAAGGCGGATGGGATTTCTTTGTTTGGTTATTTGGCCCACTATATAAAACTTTGGGTTATTTACATTTATAACTCTGACTTTATGTTGAAAGTGCCAATATAATCCTACAATCTCATAAAGTGTCAATATAACCCTAATTAATTATTGTATGTGTCAATCTAACACTAACTTTTTAAAAAATTAGTGTCAATATACCCAAAATCATTATTTCCGGCGTTGGCCAATCGAATTCAGGCAAGACAACAATGAAATGACAAAAATACCCCTCTTCCTAAACCTAACTTTCTTCTTTAAAAACCCTAATGCTGACACCGCCTCGTGCCACCAGGAACCGCCGCCACCGAAACCGCCGCCGCCAATCGCTTAGTGACTTCCCGAGCTTTCTCCGTCTCCGGATGAAACAGATGGAACACATGGTCCTCTCCGGCCGTCTCCACCATCTTCGCTGTCCTCGGCCACCCCGATGTAATCAAGAACTTGTAGTACCGCCACCCCGATTTGCCAATACATCATTCTCCACCACGAACACCAGAACTCGTTTGCGTAACAGCTTCAGAAACCTCTCCATGACGTCAACTAACAAATTAATTAACAGGTCATCACATCCTTTGTCGGAATCGCAAGCGGATTTCCACCACTTATCCACCTCAGCTTTTCTCTCTGGGTTTTTCCTCTCCGACCCAATTGGCTCTTCGCCCCAGAAATATCGGTACCAGATAATCATTCCCCTAAACTTAATCCCCAGTTCCACTCAGAACTTTATTTTCCGACACCGCTTAGTCAAGCGCTGGAAAATCGAGACCCCCACTCGTCCTCCCTTCCCTCTCACCGCCTCCGCCACCCCTCTTCTTCGCGTTAAAAAAACGAAGAAGAATTCCAAAAAGGCGAAACTCACAAGAAAATAGCCATGGCAGACCAAGAAAATCGTCCGCAGTGGGAAGACCTCACTGTTGACCTGATGGAAAACTCGTTCCTGGTGGCTTTTGTCGGCGTTGTAGCGGCGGAGCAATGCGTCGATGACGTTGAGCTCCGCCACGGACATGCGATTGGCGATGTTGGAGGAGTTCGTGGAGGCGTATTAGACGAGTGCGTTGAACACGGCCTCCAACAATGAGGATTTGGTCTAGGAGGAGGAGGCGGAGGAACTGGCGGCGGCGACGGTGATGGAGAGCGCATTCCTGGTGGTGATGGAGGCTAAGGTGAAGAAGGAAAGGAACGCCATAAGAAATGAGTCTGGTGAAATCAGAATAAGTCTGGTGAAATCATTGGATCTAATAATCCTTCATTATGAAAAAGAAATGGAGAAATGAAGAACTTAATTTTCTGGTGCCTGTGCAGGGCAGAGAAAGAAAAAATGAGGGCAATTGTGTATTTTCATGTATTTATTAAGGGCAAACTCATCATTTCACCCATTTTCGGTCAAATGGTTGTTGACTAAAAGTTAGTCTAGTCTAGATTTATATTGGAATTTTCTCAAATTACAGGATTATATTGGCACTTTCAATCAAAAAGTGAATTATTTTAGCACTTTACTCTAAAACTTTTAGGATTTTTCTCCTCATATTTTTTTTCTATAAAAATCAAAGTGCCATTTCCCCTTAATTGATCAAATGTCTCTTCTAGCAAATCGGCTCTGACATATTGCCTCCACTGTGTTGCCACCACTCGCCCCCACCCTGTCGCCACTGAACGACCACCTCTCCCCAACTCCGTAGCCACCGTGCGTCTCAACGCCAAGCTTCATCGCCGCCTCGTGATCCCCCTACACCCTCGCCTCAACTCCTTTGCCTACACTGTTCGCACAACCTGGACCAGATCGAGGAAGCTCTATGGAACTATAAGTTTTGGTTTCGGGTCTATAACCTTTCATTTCAGGTTGATGATGTGATGTTAATGATGTGTTGTTGATGGTGTGAGCTGGTTGTTTGTATTCTTTGCTTCGGGGTTGAGGTTTCCTACAAGTGTTTTTTAGAACCTCCGATATAGGTTTCAAATTCGGAGTTGAATTTGGATTATAATTAAAGGTTGTTTTTCAAAGGTTCTAAAAAATGTACCTTCTATGATATGGTATAACCGCCTTTAATGACCCCTCTTTCCACTAATGGTTATGTAATGCTTCATTTCCTATATATTATAAAGTGATTTAAAAAAATGCATTCTTTCTTTTTCTTAAAAAAATCATTCAAAGTGTGTCATTAATCTTTAAATACTACGACAGTATTTAAACTCATAAACTGTGGTATTATTTCTTCCATTTCACATGAATGATCTTGTTTTTACTACACACATTTCTATAGTTTTAGTTATTTTAATCAGCATATAAGCAAGTCATTAGTTTTACATCATTTAATTATTTTCGATAGTTATTTAAATTTTATAAATTATAAAACATAATGAGTTTACTGTTAGATCGACTAACGATTAGACTAATTATGAAAAACATCGTTTCAATCAATTTTAGGGCAAAATTATTGTATACATTACTATACGTCTCAATTTGTTTTATGAGAATCTCGTTGCAATAAAAAAATCACCTTCATCAATTACATAAATTATAAAAATAACTCCGTCTAACGATTAGTTGATCTAAAACAAGAATTTGTGTTCTTATATTATGATTAGATTTTTAAGTAAGAGAAAATCTTCTGTTAGACCGACTAACAGTTAGACCAATAGTGAAAACCTAATTTCAATAACTTTTAGGGTAAAAATTTAATTATTCATATGTCACAATGCACTTTAAAAGTTTTACTCCCTCTGATTTTTTTATTGGCACCAAAGGACATGACACAAGTTTTTATAAAAAGTAAAAGTAGTGGTGATTTAGGATTAAATTGTAATTATTCATAGGTCACAATGCACTTTAAAAGTTTTACTCCCTCTTGTCTTTTTTATTGGCACCAAAAAGATGGTACTTGTATTGGAATGATAAAAAGTAAATTAATTGGATGAAAATAGTCTAGTATTTTCCATAAAGGGAAAGTGCCAATTAAAAGGCACCATTCATAAATGGTAAGTGTGTCAATATTAGAAGACCGAAGGGAGAGTATTTTTGAAAAAGTTTAATTTTTTATGGAGTTATAGGAACCTCAAACTAAAAATAAATATCAAATCAACCTATTAGTTACATCAATTATTAAATGACACCGTCTAATAATTAGTCGGTCTAAATCTAAAACAAGACTTTATGGAATGAAAGAGGTTAAATTATATAATTTTAAAATGAATTGGATGAATGAAAATGATTTAGATTTTGTCAGTTCATAAGGTCTTATTATTAGTAAATAAAAATGGTCTTATTATTAAATAGCTCAAAAGGATTAGAACTTTTTATGTTCCAAATTAAATTATCCACTTGTCTTTTGGGCGTCTTGTGAATTTGAATAAATATAGTTTTAGCAACAATATTATTGTATGTAAAATTGTTGAATTCTTTGTTAAAAGTCATTTTCAAATATTACTTTTTATCTATCATTATTATATGTAGGTAAATATATTAACGTAAAATATAGTTCTTTAAAATGTGATGATAATTGAATTCTTTGTTAAAAGTCGTTTTCAAATATTACTTTTTATCTATCATTATTATACGTAGGTAAATGTATTAACGTAAAATATAGTTCTTTAAAATGGGATGATAATTAGTGTGTAATGTAAGTTTTTGACGAAGGAGTAGGTAGTTTTCTGACAAATTTCAATAGTAGGTGATGGATTTGATTAGAATTGCCGCATGAAAGCCGTCTCCCCCTTTTACTAAGTAGCATCATATCAACTGTAGCACATTTGCTAGTTGAGGAAAAAAGTGGCCGGGTTCCAATTACTCCAATTAAATAGTACTGTAATTTAATAATACCGAGTTTTCTTCCTGTCCTTTTCGCCGCCAACTACATAATCATTGATTCATTATCAATGCAATCCGAATGCAGCTGCAAATCCGCAGCCGCATTCGAATTTGCACACATGTCAAATTATTATATAATATTATTAATTTTTTCATAAAGTGCACAGTAAGGTGTGTATTTAACATTTTTTAATGTGTCCAAAAGTTTTGAAAGCGACCCAACCTATCCATTGTTGCTGGAGAGGATGCCGCCATGTGTTTCTCTTGTGTCTATTTATCACACACTTGTTATTTTCAGTAACTTATGTTTTGCTTTTAACTTATTATTTACTTTTTTATACAACTTTTTATAATTAATGTGTCACTATCATTTAATGTTAAAATACTACTATAATGAGTTTGACACTTTTCTTTTTCAATTGTTTATGTGGGCTTGAGTCACTTGACACTTTATTCTTTTTTGTGCTAGATATATTCCTTCAAAAATATCTACTCATTCAATTATTTTTTACTAAATTCAATTTCATTCACCATAAATCCGAACACGTAAAACTATGATACCAATTACCAAATATATAAAAATGGAGGGAGTAATAGTTTATATGAGTGATATTATAAACAATGTCAAGAGATAGAAAATAATGATAAATTTGGAATCAATGGGGTAAAAAAATAGTGAATAATGAATACGTATATTTGGAATCAATGGGGTAAATTTGAAAAATAATAAATACGTTTTTTTTACGAATCATAAGTTACTAGTGGAATGTACAAAAATAGAAGCACTTTATTTTTTTAACAAATCTTAAATATATTTTTTTACTTTTTATTCACCTAATTCAAACTCAGTACGTCATCTTATAAAGGACCTAATTATGAGGACTAGAGGAAATATTGCCTTGTTTGCAGTGGCGAATCCAGAAAATTTTCAGTGGGGTAACCACTAATATATATATAAAAAATTAAAAATATTAATGGTAATTTTTTTAAATGGGGTAACCAAACACTAATTTCCCCCTATTTTTTTCCCATGGGGTAACCATGGCTACCCATGCATACACATAGATCCGCCCCTGCTTGTTTGTTTCATTAAAAGAGTCTACTGCGTCTTATTACTCTGAGATTTTCAGAAAAAAAAATAAAGGTCCTATGTAAACAATATTGTATAACAATAAATTAAAGTTAAGTTAATGAGCGGAGATGCTATAGATAAGAGTACGTAGTGATATACTTTTAATGAAGCGTCCAAAAAAATTACAAAACACAATTAGAGATTTAATATTTTCTATATAGTATGTTATTTTACATAATTCATGAATGAAAATTACAAAGGGATTATCATCATTTAAATTATAATAGATTTTCTACCCAATAATATGATTGCTTCTATGATTTGGCTTTTTTTTTGCATTGTTTTTCTATAACTTTGACACTCATTCAATTGTTTAGAAATATTCTTTCAACTTCATCCACTCATTTTATTTTTAAAAAATATATATTTTTTCATTCACAATAAATTCAAAAAGTATATCTATATTTTCAAATGTATAAAAGCGAAGGGAGTACTCTCTTTGTTCAATTGTTTATGGCACACATATTTTTTAAACAAAAAATTAAAAATGTGATATAAGTGGTGGAGATTAATTTTAATAAAAGTAAAAAAATTGAGTGGTTAAATTTATCTTAAATTATATTGTAATTTGAAAATGTCAAAAATAAAATAAATATTTCAAAATAAAAAATAACAGAAAAATACTTCTTTTAAAAAAATTTGATTCAGTTTGACTTGTGTGTCAAGACAAGTGCTCCCTGCACTATAAATTGGAAACAGTGCCTTAGTGGGGGCCTCTAGTAGGCCTCATATGACCAAAATGGATGGGTTTGGGAAGTTCAAGGCCATCAACCAGTGTTGTCAGTTTTTGACTCATCAAATTATTTGATAGAGATAAATCAGTTTATTCGTTTCGTTGTTTTAACAAATATAACCTCATATATTTGAATAAGTGTAAATATAATTGAATTTGGGTGGATGATTATACCCTTACCCATCGCTGGACCGCCACTGGACCGCCACCGGACCGGGTAGGGTTATATCAGCACATTATGAAAACTGATAGGGTTATATCAGCACATTTCTAAAACTTATAGGG
>JAULKM010059413.1:0-12393 GCA_032355605.1 Rubia tinctorum | reverse complement strand
CAAGTGAAGCTAAAAACCAAATATCAAATGTTCCAACATAAGCTTCACTTTATACCAACAACACATATACCCAAAAACGAAGCACAACAAGAATCAAGAATTTCATACCTTGCTTCGTTTTCCCCGCTAACTTACTCAATCCCAAGAAGCGCCATGATGTTAGGCTACCCGATCGACCAATTTTCAACTGCAACTTTATAACTCCAACGCCAACAAATGATTAGATAGTAACAAAATTTCATTTTCCTTTTCTCTCTTTCTCCCATTTTGCCTATAAGCCCTTTCAGGTTTTCATCCGAGCCACACATCATGTTTCTTAGGCTTATATCTCACCCACATTTAGCCTCTCATTTTTTTCCTAGGCCGTCCTTTCAGGTTTTCGACCAATCAGGGCCCCCAATGTTGCCTAAATTGTCCTATCGGGTTTTCAACTTATTTATTTTTATTCTTTTCCTCTTTTTTTTCAAAATTTCCAAAAGCAATGGATTTATCCATGAAGGCTAAAGTCTACCAAAAGAAAAATAGCATAAAGAAAATCTAAACTATCAAACATTCCAAAAGAAACAAATCATCCGAAAAACAATTCAAAAACAAGCGTCTCAAAAGCGCCAAACTACTCCCTCCCTACACTGTTTTCCTACATTGTCTTCAATGTAAACAAAACATGGAAAAAATCCAATACAAAGCAAGTATGGGGGGTATGTAATAGAGAAGTGATCACAATCCCTGTTGTGAGGAAGAACCACCATCTCCGTACCGCTGCTAGTACTCAGTCATCCATGCCTCATTCCTCAGGCATCGCTCTCTATGCCTCGCTGCTTGGTGATCCGGTCTTGTGGGGCCACCAGCTTGTGCTCGCATATCCCACACTGCGAATACGAGCTGTTCAATCTCCTCATCAATGTCCAAGATGTTCCACAAAATGTACAAGCTGTGGTCGTACATCATGCTGTACAACCGGGAAATCGAGTCTGCCAGAGGCTACTGAGGTTGGCTCGAACCGCTCTGCATCGGGTCTGTCTGCATCCGGTCCAGCTGAGGTTGCTACGGAGAAAGCCGTGGTGACTGATGTTGTATCGGTTCCTGCTACGGTGGATCCATGGCAAAGGGTATGGCACCCTCATCAGAGTGAATCGGGAGGTTTTTAAGCTCCTTATTGAATCCCCGTCTGCATTCCTGATTTGTCTCAATCGCAAAATCAGTCACGGGTGTGTCCCATTCCAGCTTCGTACGCTGGGATTGTGGCAGCTTCATGAAAGGGACACTCCTAGCCCCGTACAACAACTGGAACGACTATGGATCATGGGTGGTCTTGATCAAATGAAATTTGACCATCCGGATCAATGTGATGCATTAGGATAATCATGGACCAAGTCGCGGCAAACTATCAAGTAACTCAATGCCCAAGTGTTGTGCCAATAGTGTAACCATGCCCCCTGTAGAAATATCACCCTTGTCCTTCTTCGCCGCCTCCAGAATCCTCTCAACCCACAATTCTGCCCAACGTCCGAATCACGTCCCCTTACTGGTCAACTCCCACAGAAACTATATCTCGTCGTTGGGGACATTTGTCGCCTCAGCGCGACAAAAGATATTAGAGGATAATAGCCAGTGTACATACCTAAGCGCCAGATGGATGATGGTGTTGTTCTTGTCCCTGGCATTTCTGGGCTTCTTGGTAATAGAGTACCAGAAAAGGAAACTCTCCTCCATCGTGGGTGCACGCCTTTCTGGATCCATCCTAACCCTGATCTCTGTGGTGTTCCACCTAAAATCTGCCTCAATGTCCGAGAGGGTCAACTCATAGGAGAGATCATTCAGGTGGAAGCGAATGAACCTCTCGCACGGTATCCCATCCACCTCAGTGTATGTCTTGACTGTGGAAAGGAACTCCAGAGTATACCTCGGATATGTGGACGCTCCTCGAGATAGGAAACCTCCCAAACCTCCTTTCGCAATGAGGTATAGGACCGGCTCTCTGAGCTGTAGCGCCTCCAAAGTTGCTTCGTCCGCGAAGCAAGTTTCCTGAATCTTCCGGGTGGACATTGTGTCCCACCTCTAAGCATAAGCGCCGGTGATCCAATGCAATCCCATGAAACAATCAGGGACCGGTGGTGATACATGCTCAGCTGTTGGAGGAGGAAAAAGTGATGGGGCAGACATCAGGCGCACAGGGAAATAAGAGATGCGATAAACATTCGAATGCTATCGCAAAAGAAAATATATACATCAACTAATATGCAACTCATAGCACGAAAAATTTTTATATAAGTCCATGTGCCTATGTTGCACCCCAATTGCACTACTAATCATATTATGCCAAAATAAAATTAAAAAACCAGGTATTTTAAGCCGAACTAAACCAAAGGCAAAAATCTTGCCAAACTAAACTAACCTAATCAGAGTAAAATTAACCTAATCAAAACCAAACTATAGCAAAACCTAAGTCTAATTCACAGCTAGAATGGCAGCCATTATTATAGCCATAATCAAAATAACAACCCAATTTATATCCTATAGGCGAAGCCAAAAATCACCGGTAAAATCACAACACAATACATCACAATTTATAGTCAAAATTAGGCTAGCTAATATCAGCCACAGTCAAAATGACAGTCCAAAAATAACAGTCCACAATCACAAGGACAACCCCAAATCCTAACCGAAATCACAGTCAAAAATCCTATAACTCACATCCCACATCATTCATATCAATCCAACGAACATATTTACAAACATCAATTCACAAAAATCATATTCTCAATAATCATCAAAACTAACATTCTTCACAATTTTCTAAGTTATCACAAATCATAAATTCAAGTTGATAAAGCAATTAAACAGTATAGAGTTGAAGAATGTTACCGAATTGAACCTAAAGATGAGGAATTGATTGAACCCACAACAAAATTGAACTAATTCTTAACATTTTCCCAAAATCTAGGGTTTGGGTTCTTCGGTTAATTTGTGGGAATTTAGGATTGAACGGGTGGATTAAAGATTGAAAGGGTGAAACTGGCCGGTTTAAACAATGTTTTCCGGCCGAATTGTGGGGAAAATGGGCGGTGGAGAAAGGTGGAGGTGCGGCAGCGGATTTTATTTATACTCCAAATGTCGCGAGCGGGACAGAGGTGTCGCGAGTTGCGATGGTGGGCTGAAAAGAATATTAACAGTTGCCCTGCGTCGTGCTCACGAGGGATGCTGTCGTGAATCGCGACAGAGCATCGCGACTCACGATAGCTCATCGCAATCATGAATGTTTGCTCCTGGAAGTTGCAAAATCCCTGATTTCTATCGCGATCGCGAGGGGCTTGTCGGGACTTGTGACGATCTATCGCGGCTCGCGATGCCTCTATCGCGACTCGCAAATGTTAGGGTCTGGAAGTTGCAAAATTTAAATTTTCTTACCTGACTTTCATCGCGCTCGCGACGGCCAGAGTACTCTGCCCTCAAGTGACTTCTTCTCTTCGGTCTTCATGTATTTGTCTCCTCTTCCTTCCTTCGGGTCTTCAAAAGTCTTCATGGTCTTCAAAATGGAGTCTTCAAGGTCTTCAACAATTACCTCGTCTCACGGAATTCTTATGATAAGTGACAAAAGCAATAAAGTTGCTCCTAACTCTAGTAATAGAATTTCAAGGTAAAATAGAGTATCCAAAGCACAAAAACCTACCAAAATGAGTATAAAATATCCTCAAAATAATAGTATAATATGGACACATCATGTTCCAACATTGATTATCCAACCAAGTATGTAAAGAAATGTAAACCACGAACACAAGCCTTGGTAATGCAGTTCGGTGAAAAACACCTACATCTATGGGGTCTGGCCCAGTTCATAATAAATCCACTAATCAAAAAAAGACAGTACAATGTACACGATACAACAATGCTTATCTTTCCTAATTACAATGAGTGGATTTTGCAAGCTCACCTTGCTACCGATCCGCCTTAGTCAGACTCCCACTGACCTCGGTACTTGTCGATGCTGGATCTCCTCCTCACATGCAATTAAGGCTTCCAATTTTGAATTTAGATCAACAAAATATTGATCATGTTGGAACACAGGGTACATGATTTGAACTTAGATCAACAGAGTACATGATCTCGGCTATTGTCGATGTATAAAATCTGGATGCATATTTTCTTCTCTTAAATCCTTAAGTCACTCAGCCAGAATGTTCACAATATATAAAGCAACCGCATGTCTCAAGCTTTCTTGTGTGAATGGAGTTCTATCTCCACAGAATATTTTGACAACAATTTAATCTCTTGGAGATAGGAATTTCATATCTAATCCCTTGAATTAAGGAACTACAATATTTCATCCATATCTTACCATATCCGAAATTCCCATATCAATCCAACTTCCATAAATATAATTCAATCTCATAAATATAGGAATTGATATGTTCTCCAATCAAATACAACTCAGATGAAATATATACTTCTCGGATTTCACATCGAACTTCCTTCTTCTCGCAAATCATACCATAATTGATGTTACAACACAACATTCCATATTTTCATAATTTCCACAAATTGCCAACTTAATAATTATGGACTTTACAATCTCCTCCCTTTGGCATTTTGTGGACCCATCAATCTTCTTTTTGGATTTTCACAACATCAATGATGCAAATAAATCAATAAAATCAATATTGATGTTGGAACATGAGCTTAAGCACATTTAGCTCCCCCTGAATTTCACAGCTTCAAAAATGTTGGAACATCAACCAGACAGTCAATAAGCAACAAAGTTTCAGAAAAATATTTTAACCCATGTTGGAACATCAGTCCAACTGACTATCAGAAATCTGAGAATAATATCACAAAATATCCAAACAAGAATTACAAACTGCCCATAGCTTCCAGCTAGGCCCAAAATAAAATCCAGAAATATAACCAGATTCCAGAATACCATCCAAGATAACAACATATCAAGAAATCCCAAATCCAAAAATACTCCCTCTTGGGGCCACAAAACATGCCAAAGTCAAAAGAAATTCGGAATAATAATCATAACACACAGTCATGCATCATTCAGAATCCATCTGGGTTTCATCAACGGAATTCAACCGGGTTAACTCCTCTTAAAGGGCTGCAATTTGAACCTGAAGCATTGTTATCTTAGCCTTCACAACTAACTTCTTTGCTTCCATGGCCTTCTTTAGATCATCACTCGAGGAACTACCAGCTTCAGAGACTATCCAAGGCAGATCATGAATCTTTCTAGTGGAAAAGGTTCTGGAATTACCCTTCACTGGAGTATCATCAACTATCACACCATCATTCTTAACTGGTACCTTGATCATTTAAACCAAAACTGAGATAGTGCATGGATATGACAGAAAATTCTTCACTTTTGAGGAGATAGTTCGGAACACCGCATTTTCTTGAATAATCCTCCCCAGATTTACTAAAGTTCCCTTCCCAATGCAATACAGAAGCTTAGCCATTTCTCTTGTTAGGGCTGAGGTGTTGGTGGATGGAATCCAGCAGTTGATGGAAATTTAGGATAGGCGAAAATACCGGCTGGTTAGACTTGATATAGCTGCATTCCCTTGTTCAGACCATTTAGTTACCAGTCCTCTTATAATTTCAGTCAGAATCTGGTCATTTGACACTTCCAGTTCTTCAGCCCATGTGCTACACGGGCAGCACCGCTGAGACAGTCAAATGCACCTTCCTACCGCAGTTCGCAAGAAATTTCACGGGCCGCACACTCATTTTAGCTGAAAACTGCCTCCAATCTGTGGGTCGTGTGCTTTTGCACGACCTCTGCCAATGTGGCATCTATGATTTCCCTTTGTTTTAGGCCTCTCTAAGGTCCATTTTCCACCTATCATATAAGAAGCACTAGTATACTAGGGTTTGAAAGCCTTAATTAATTGTAATTTCAATTTCCTAGTTCTAAGAGTAGGAAGAGAGAGAAAGTGACTAACCCTTCTCTCTTCTTTTATTATTTCCTTATTATGTCTATGGCATTAAATCTAATGCCTAAATTGGGTTCAATGTCCATGGAGTAGTGTGATTACTTGGGGATTTAATTTGTATTCATGACTAGGTAATGATTTAGTGAGGTTCTAGATCCTCCTAGCTTTTATGTTTATGAATATTCATGTTTAATTTGAACTTTACATTCTTGTGAGATATGTGTTGTACATATTCTATGATGCACCGTAGTTTCATATTGACATGTATCGTGATGGGCATGTTTTCTCCTTGAGAGTGTCATGGTTAGGCATATTATAGGTTCGTGAGTCCCGGCTATATGAGTATATGCATATAGGACCATCAGCACCGTTCCAATCGCATGTCTTAATTTGACTAGATCGTACCCCGATAGATAAGGCATGATAGTTTGTAGCAACTAGAGTTGTAGTGTAGCGACCATTGTCGTTTCAACCCTAGATTATATATGTCTAGGGAGAAGCGTTAATAGTGTAGTGCCTGGGATGTATTTTCTTATAAGGAAGGAATTGCAATATCCAAAGGTGTGATCGAAGTGCTTTCCCTAATTAGTGAGGCGATGTTGATAGGATTAAAATGGACTTAAATACCTTTGTGTGACAGGGATTAGGAAGTGTCGACTATCACCCACACTATATGACATAGACATTAGATAGGATTATATGTCTTATATGTCTTATATGCTATAGAATCTAGGATCAAAGTCATTTACATGTTATGCAAATATCCCCAATGCTAGTTTAATATAGTTTGTTCTCTTATTTTTCATGATTCGTAGTTTTGGGATAACCCCCCCCCCCCCCCCCAAAACCCATGTTTGTAGCACTGGCTACTTCTCACACACAACCAGAGTGACACCCGATTATGAGTTAAGTTTAGTTAACTTTTGAATTCTAGCATCTCTGTGGACGACCCCGGACTTGCCACTAGCTACTCTCTAGTAGTTGGTAGTGAGCACGAGAGCAACATATAAATTCTATGTTTCATCTCTCAGCCCTGTGTGGTTAATTAATCTCCCGTAAAAAGGTTGGTTTATTAACGACCCGACAGAGTGCGAATCACTCTCAGTTCTAGTAAGTGAAAAACATATTGTCATACATATCTAGCTACATAACAGAGATTGAAACAATGATTCATGGTGTCAAGGTTATTACAGAAAGGACATTTATGGGGAGCTAAAATCCCATTTTATAAAAGGTCTCCTAGAAGGGCAAACAGTTGTTTAACACTCTCCATATGAAAATAGAGACTTTATGAGGAATGATAGATGAACATACCATAGAGAGGCTTTTAACCGGTATACTTCTATTTCTATCAAGTGAAATGTTTTTTTAAATGATCTGAGGGAGATGGATTCTAGATCATTTGATTTTTTATGGTAAAGAGTAAGGGGTTCCTGCATTTGATAGTGATAAAAGCAGAGAAGCCTGTGAAGAAATGCTGCAAGTCATCATTTTAGTGGTCCACTAGACTACCTAAATCAGACCAGTTAGTTATCCAAAAGTTGCCTTGACCATCTCCTGTTAATATATGAGTGTTTTCTACAGCTAGTTGATAGACCTTATAGGTCCTCCTTCGTACATATGATCTTCTCTTTGATTGTGGCATGGACCAGATAAGCTCGGACCAGAGGGATGAACCTCCATGAAGTTTCCACCATAGTTATAAGGAGAAACAGGTTATAAAAAATTTCAGGCATCTGAGACCTAAACCATTTTCTATAAAAGGTAAGCTCATGTTGGCAAATGATTTCCAGTGCTTATGAGTTTCTTCTGGTTGATCACCCGAGATAAAATCATTTAAAATCTTTTCAATCCTTTATGTGTACAGTGGGAGCCATAACACTCCAAATGTGGATTGGGATTACAGATACTGTATGTTTAACCAAAATTAATCTTCTTGTTGGGGTTAACCATTTGTTGTTCCATTGAGATATCCTTAAGTTAATCTTCTCTAGGGTATCATTAAAATGGTGATTACGAAGGGGGAAGTGTCCCTATTTTATACCTGTTAGAGTAGTGATTCTATTTTTGGAAACAAACCTGTATTTAGAACCGACAAAGAATGCACTCTTCTCATAATTAACCAGTTGACCTGAAGCTAGCTGGTAGTGTTTTTAAAATGAGATGAGGTTTGTGCAATATTTATTAGTAGCTTTGAAGAAAACTATTGTGTCATATGCATATGAAAAATGAGTGAGTCTAAAATTGTTTCCAAGGACTTAGAAAAGTCCATTAGGTTAGCATTGAACATGGCTTTTAATACCTTATTTATGAATTTAAAGAGCATAGGGGATAGAGGGTCGCCATGTTTCAGTCCTCTAGAGACTTTAAAAGAGCCATAAGGGCATCCATTAACTAGGACTGGAAAATTGGTTGTTTTAATGTTGCTCATAATCAGTTTCACAAAGTGGCCATGAAAATAATATTTTAGAATCATTGAATTGAGCATAGCCCATGATACCCTATTAAAAACCTTAGACATGTCCAATTTGGCATTTGTATTTAGTCCTTGTGATGATTTGTCTAACATCTTTACAGATTCTTGCATGATAAGAATATTATCTGCAATTTTCCTACCTTTGATAAAGGTTTATTGCTCAATAGAAATACATTTATTGACTAAATGGCTTAATTTCTCAGCTAGGATTTTATATATAATCTTATTTACAAAATTAGCTAGCTTACTATGCCTAAAATCATTAAATTTTGCAGGCATTTGCAGTTTTAGGATTAAAGTTATCAGGGAACTAGTGATTGATTTTGGAACTAAAATCCCACACATAAACTCCTTAACACAGATCAAGAGAGCCTGTTTGATTACTTCTCATCCCCATCTGTAAAAATATCCAATAAATTCGTTAAGGCCGCCACAATTGTGTTCACTTAAACTGAACACAATTGGTTTAAGTTCTTCCATTTGTACTAGCCTTAGGAGAATAATGTTATCTTGATTTTTTATTATCTGGGGAATTTAGGTGAGAGAATGCATCAGATTAACCCCATATATGTCATTCTTATCCACAGTTAGCAGATTTTCAAAGAAAGATATTGCAGCCTGTCCTATTTGACTTTGGTCAGTTAGCAAAATATTTTCATGTTTAATGTTATTTATCTTGAATCTACTATGTTTTTATTTGACTGAATTATGAAAAAATGTGGTGTTTAGATCACCTTATTTTATCCATTTTTTCCTTGACTTCTGCTTCCAGAAGTCATTTTCTTCTGCTTCCAGAAGTCATTTTCTTCTATCAGCCTGTCATTAAAGGTAGAACTAGCTAGGTTAAGTTTGATTAAACTTGAGGGAGAGGGGGATAGATCATATTCAATTTCATGTTCTTGAACTGCTATTTCTGCCTTTTTGATGTTATCAAATAGATTGCCAAAAGTCACTTTGTTCCAGATTTTTAGCTCATGTTTTAGTCTTTTCCGTTTCAGCGTAAATATGATCATCTCTGGATTTGTTAAAGGCTTCTCCCATGATTTCCTAAGCAGTTCTAAACACTCTAGCCTCCTAGTCCACATAATTTGAAACCTAAATGCTAAAGGGTAAGTGTTTTTTGCATTTTTATATTTTATCAATAGGGGGAGTGGTCTAAGGTCAGTCTATTTAGAACATGGGATAAGGCACCACTATAGAGTGAAAAGAACTCTTTATTGGCTTAGCATCAATCCATCCTCTTACAGGCATTACTAGATCATCTCCTACCAATTATTTAATTAAAAAAGACTACCAATGGTAGGAATTTCGTTTAATTATTGTCAACTTTAAATGAGTCAAAATCCAACATAATGTTGGTGTTTTGAATAGATTTATCCTTTTACTCTAAGATTGATCTGCTGACATTAAAGTCCCCATATAATATTGTAGGATTGTCTGTGGAATTAAGGGTAGCAACTAATGAGTCAAACATTTTGCCTTTCAGATTTATCATGTTTACCATAAATGGAAAAGATGCACATTTTGTCATCTGTATTAGGATCAGTAATAATAATGTGTATACTGATTATGTGTGGTTACTAGTTGTATTGAGAATCTATCATTTAGTAAAGTCAATGTTATTTCATCCTGAGAGGGGAAACATACTGCATATCCAAGTTTTATCCTAAAAGACTCCATCTGATCAGGTTTTTGCTTGTTTTCTGTTAGAAATATATGTAGATGAATTAGCATTTGAAGTCTAATTAATGATCCTCGAATTCCTCTATCATTCCAACAAAGTTTGTTAACATTTATTGGGAAACATGGATTTAGCTTTCAAGCGAGTAATTAAAACATTTGAAGATTTGAAAAAAGTTTCTTACCTGATCAGGGGGATCAATCCTACCTGGTGTTACCTGTATTGTGTCAGTTACTGGAACTGGATGAAGGTTGATATCCTCTAATCCTTCATGATCTTCTTATGATTTGTTTGAAGTATGAGCCTGATTATCAGGGAGTGGGATTGTGAGTTCCTCTATCTGAAGAACAGTTGTTTTGCTTCCATGGGGAGTTTGTTGTTCCTGCTCTTGGTCTAGCCTTTGTGTTAAACGTACATGTGAACATTGGATTTTAGATAGCATGTTAGTACTAAAATCTATATATTGGAGAGGTAATTTAGCTCTATTAATAATCAAGGGTTCAGAGGAATCATGTATGAAGCTCATTGTATTATCAAGATTCTTCCAGTTGTTATGGTTCCCGCTGGTGTTGCTTTTAGGTTTTAAAGTGACTAATTTTGCTGGTCTGGTGGAGTGATCAACTGATTCTGCTCTTACTACTGGTTCCTTGTGAGTTGGAGCCTTGATCTAGATTTGATCTTCTAGGGCAGCTCAAAAAATTTCCTGATCTTGTACCTATGTCTGGTGAAATGGAAGAGGGGTGTCTTGCATAGAGGTAGCTAAAACATTATCATTTTCAGAAATACCTCTAGGTTTTACATGTATCCATTGCATATTCTCATCATTTGTGGGATATTGAGAGTTTTTGGTTCTATTAGTTTACCCTGAATTTTTGGGGCTACAGCCAGAGGTTTTGGGTTACCCATCTAGGGGTTTAGAGCTTGGTTCTAATCTTTAAGGTTTGTTTCCAGATTCTTTTCCCTAGGGATTCCATAGTCTGTGCTTTTGTGACTTTTTTTGGAGCATTTGATACAATAATTATGATGATCTTCATAATGGATTGGATGATATCTACTTTCTTTAGTTGATCCTAGTCTAATCCTATCAGGGAATGGGCCTGTTAAGTCCAGTTATACACAAAGTCTTATTGTAGAAGGTCTTGAATAGTTGATAGTGGGAGGATCAGCAAATATTAGTTCCCCTAACCCAAGCTGCAATGATAGGAATAGCATCTATATGAAGATAATAAGTCGGTGGGAAGCTAATGTTTAACCAGATTAGAACAAGGGAGGCTATACATCAACATCAAATGCTTAGTCCATTTCAAAACATCCATATAACTACCTCCTATGTTCCAGTTTTGTTTAATCCAGCACCTTTGAATGTCTTCCTCAAGATCAAATTTCATGATGTGTCTACGGTCTAAAGCAGTGATTAGGGCTTCCCCTTTAAACCCAATCTTCTTAAATTGAGCACAGATGAAATCAAGAGTAGGCCTACCTCTCGAAAACTTCCCCATCAAGTGGCGTTTGAAAGGTTGTGAGATCTCTGCTTCTTCGAATAGAACCGCTATCTCCCCTTTGTATTCAATCGTTGGTTTTAAGTTTTTGGATCACTTGAGCATGGTGGTTCGGAGCTTCAACCCTAACTAGCATTTCCTTATAGGTTGGGTGGCTCTCACCAGCTCGAGAATTGGCTATGAGATAAAGTTGATTTGTGGTTTTAAGGTGGTGGTTTTTTTACATAGGCGGGGTAGAGGAAAAGAAATGGCAATTTGGGGATTTAGGAAAGAGGAGAGAGAACAGGGGAAAAAAGGTGACAACTATTCGAGATAATCGACACATTATTCCTTTCTCCTTAGTATATAGGTGCGTTGAAGACGGGTAAAAATAACTCTGAATCGGAGGAAGTAGTTATTTGAGCATTCAATTTATTGAGACAACCTGAACGACGACGCGATCAAATTAACTTGATAAGTAACTATTTTATAACCATTTAAACCTCATGCAACCACTGTATAATATATGACACAACTTCATTCCGATTCCCGGCAAGCTAAAAATTGCCACCCCGCAACATCTCCCGGCGAACCATACACCCTTAATGGAGGCTTGGAAGGTTCTCAAGTTAGCGAGCATTATTAGCAATTCGCCATTATTGGAATACAAGTCAATCCACGAATACTACTTGGAAAGGAAATTTAAGAGGTAAAGAGGAGGAGTAATCAATCTTGGATCTGGTCTAGCCTACTTCTGCCTACGCATGATGCCCCTGACTGTATCTAATATTCTGAAATAATCATAAAAGAGTGAGGACTCTTTTC